>WEIU01003392.1:18095-33801 GCA_013389925.1 Aegithalos caudatus | reverse complement strand
AAAAAAAAAAAAAAAAAAAAAAAAAAAAAAAAAAAAAGACACATTAAAATGCAGTTAGATGACCCATCAGTGCTTTTCAAACAGTTAAAAGCCTTTGGACCCCAGCTTTATTCACTTCTCATAAGACCTGGATCCCACAGTCACTGGATTATGGATTACTACCCATGAGCAGAAGCTGACTGGCAAAAATCTAAAGACTTCTAATTAGAATAAAAATTCTGCTTTAAAATGATGGAATACTTTATCACATAGAGTATTTACTAAAGCAGATGTTACAATATGATGGAAATGAAAGAAATATCAAAGTAATTATTCTAAAATAGAAGCTGAAGACACATTAACACAGTGCCTTTCAAGTGATGCAGTATGAGCTCTGTACTGCCTTAGGAATTGGGGAAAAACAATCTGATCTGATGCTGGAAAGACACTACAAAAAAAAAAAAAAAAAAAAAAAAAATCCTGTGCAGGGACTAGCCCTGAAAATGCAGAGAATTCAAAGCATAGTTGTGCATAAAAGTTTTAAGAAAGATGAATTAGAGGTTTTATTAGTGCTAGCTTGATTTTTTTCCACTGGTCTCATATTTCAGAAAATTTTCCTTATCCCTCAAAACTAATTCTATAACATGCAAATTTACTTTTTGGGGAACCAAATGGGGTCCAGAGCCCAGAGCCCAAGATATTCTGTTGTCAAAAATCCTCTGTAACAATCCTTTTTTTGTATGTAGGTCTGTGAGCTTGTATTCTAATCAACAAATGGATGTAGACCTGTGAAAAAACTGGCTTTAAATACTAAAGAGAGCTGTGCTGACTGCAAATGACTTAAGAAAAAAAGCAATATTAAGTTAAGGAGACATGATTACTTTCTAATTTGTTAAAATGAAAAATGAAAGAGAAATACTAATTTCAGGAGGATCTTAGTAACCAGCCACAATGTTTATCTACTGTGACATTATCCAAATACTGCTTTTTTGTTTCCACATTTCTGGTTACTGTGGACAGTCAGTCTGGATACACTTGGAATATTCCAGGTATTGGGGATAGGAGTCAGAAACAGTCTTTTGGTCATATTTGAGATTTTCTTTGCTCTTACGTGTTCTTTCAAAGCCAAGTTCTGCCATGGTTGTGTGAATGCTTTGGGGTCTACCACTATAGATCTGCATCAATCTGCATTACAGCAAAGGGTGGGTGACTGAGAGGGCTGGACAGGAACCCCTGAAAGGCACAAGAAAACAAAGTTCTCCAAGTTAGTAAAGAAAAAACATAATACAGACCCATGAGTGTGGCTTCTAGTCATTGATTCAATCAGCAGCTGTAGGCACTTCTCAAACCTGCAGGGCATCTTCAGGGAGAAATGTACTGAAATTGTATTGTACCTGAAATTCTTTGCCTGCCAGACCAGGCAAAGAATTTCGAAGGCAGGTAAACTCCTGGCCTCTCTGACACCTGTGTTGTTCTAGGTCTTGAATGTTCTCTTCTTCACCTTCATCCTTCTTCCTCCTCCTCTCAGTCTTGTTCCTTTCTGAGAGAACTTCATGGGTATCATCTCCCACTGACAGCCCACCTTTAGCCTCAGGGATGGAGAGCATGGAACCACTGCTTAGATGCTTTGACCAGTGCCACTGGACCAAGCAGCTGCCCTCTACTCCATGCTTTCCCAGATGACGTATGCAGCATAAGCCTGGCTGCATCAGAAGAGATGCATATCCATGCTCTTCTAGCATGAGTTCAGCTCACCCCAGCATATCCAGCACCCCTTCCTTCACTTGTGAAATTATTTTTCTCAGTATTTAAGGGGAGGAATGCTGAGAAATTATCTTCTCCTCTGTCCTGCAACTTTATAGCAGATAAGGAGTAGTTATAGCTTCCTGGCAATTAGGGATTTTCAGCATATGTGCACATGTTTCCAAGAAAACTATTTCTTGAATACCCAAGTGTTCATCAAGAGCCCAGGCAAGAGGAGATCTGAGACTGCTCTGAGTGCTTTAACTGGTAGCCACCTGATCAGCAGTGAGTACTCCACATTGCCCAGGAACACAGTGATTTAGATCTCAAATGCAAGGGAATCCTGGCTGACAGCAGCAGATCTGGCTTGCCAGCAGGTTCCACATGGAAGCATCCAGCTGGGCTGGGCCTTTCTGTTTTAAAGCTGACATGTGGAGCTCCTTCTGCTTGTTGCACCTGAGAAGCACCCAGAGTCTCTGGCAATGGGACCTATACACAAAGTGGACAGTAATGTCTTAGGGCCAGATTCTGCCACCCTTTCCAGATGTGCTTCTATTACCTGTGAATACTGACTTTGAAAGCAAAAGCAGTAAGAAATTACACTTGAATGAGAGAGTTAGATTGAAACTTTGACATTAGCCTTTGGGCTTTAAAAGATGGGTTTGAGCTGTACAAGTAGCCTCACTCCATGTCCAGTAGCATAGGGCTAGATTTCTTCCCTCTCTCCAGGTTTTTGATGTAGATATATGAGCTGGCTGAAAATTTCCTGGCTGTTGCAGGCTGATTTGCAAAGCTAGGCAGGTGAAACACTGTATTCAAGGCTTGTAGTTTGCTAATGTGGTGGCAGAGTATGTCCCACATCTCATAAATACCTCTAGCTACGATAAAGGGCTGAGTGGAGGCAGCAGTACCAAAGCAGCTCCACTGTCAATCACAGGGCCAGGTTTGCACTGGCATAGAGTGGGTGGCAGAATTTGGTCTGGGTTGTGTAAACACCAAGATGTGTATATGTTTCCTGCTTCAGGTAATAATGTGCTAAGTTACTACTTTATGCACAGAGGTATGGAAACCTTTTTTTATGTTTTTCCCTCCCTCCTTCCTCTTTCCGTTCTATGATCCAGACACCACTAACTGTATGGAGTTGATGACTGGCAGACTTTCCAAATGTGGTAAGAACTTCCTTCCCTTCTGCCTTTTCACCTCCCCCAGCCCCTGCTGAGCAACATAATGATGCGCCGTCCTGTCGTGTTGCACCTCCTCCCCTTGCCTGTCCCTGCTCCCCCACGCTCTTTTTGAGACTCCCCACCCTGTAACAACCCACTGTCTTTCACTCACCTGGAGGACACAAGCACATATCCCTTTTTCTGCTCCTCCCCATCCATGCACAGATGCACAGGCTCCACCACAGCTTTCCCCTTCATAGCACAAATGTGTGGTGTTACACTTGAGATACCCTCTCTCACTGTAACCCAGGCCAGTGATTTTCTTTTCGTTTCCTGATTTTTTTTCTCTTTTCTTTACTTGCTGCTGTTGATTCATGATTCTTCAGTCCCTTTTCTGCAGTGAAGCTGAATGCTGCCCTGCTAGCTGCTGTCTCCCTTGGTTTCCTGCTATTTGTTGAGACAGGAATGCTGTGTTATATAACTCCATTTTGCATCCACCCCCTTCTTCCCCAGATGTCCTTGGGGTATGACCCTTTGGAATTTTCCATAAGACACACTGTCAGACACTTGGCTAGTGTAAACCGTCATAGTTCCACTCTGGACTTGGGGAAGGATGTTGTGTCTCTAGCTGGAGGAGTAGTGAACCTACCAAAGATTTAGAATTCTGCTAGGGATAAGAAAAAAAGTTTTCTGCATAACTTTCAGCTCAGCTTGCTTGAGCTTACATGAATTTTGGTTAACTTGTCCCTAGCCTTTCCTCCCCTCCCTGCACACATGGACTGTATTCTTTCTTTCTTTCATTACTTGTGCCTCTACTCACTGCTCCAAGTGCAACAGTGGAAATACTCAAATACTGAGAGAGTTGTTTTTGTCTTATTATTCATGTCTTGTACAGAAAGATTCTGTGTGAGAGAACTCTGGTCTCTTTAGATTTCCATCCTGGTATCTAGGTTGAGTTTAGGTATCTCTGTGAAAGGAAAACAAGATGTTAGGGAGGTGTTCACTGAGCTGGTGCTGCTCTCCAGCTGGACCTGCAGCTGCCACACTCTCTCTTTGTTAACTGAAGAAAGTTATTCCAGAGTTGTTCTGGAGTCTGTAATCATAAAGGGAAGTTGTAATGGTGGAGATAATATTAGGTTTATGCCTCTGACTGAGGCAGAGTTTTGCCTATTTCCTGTGTTACAGGCAATCCCTTTCCCTTAAGTTGCAGTTTTGCTGGTAGGAGTTTTTCCTTTGCTCTGAAAGCAGTTAATCTGATTTCTTAGGTGGCTTTTCTGATCTCATGAAGACTCATTTCAGACCTTCAGCTTCTTGAAGGCATCAGACAGCAAATCCCTCTTCTTCCTCATGACTTTGTTTCTTGCCTGGAATCTGGCATTCACATCATACAAAAATACTGAAATGCTGATTCTGCTGATTGCTTGCAAGTTAATTGAACTATAGAGATAACCAGCCAGTACCACTCTGCACTCTCTAGATAGAGAGCATCACTGCTCACTCACAGTTCATGCAGGCCCTCCAGCTGTCACTGTGTCAGCAGCAGTCCAACAAGGGACAAGGAGGACAAGGGGAAGGCCGGCAGGGAGACTGTTTTGTGGCAACTGCAGCACAGACAGAAGACTGAGAGAGAGAGAAAAGACAGGATGGCCTCTAGGGGTTTAATGGAGCTGCTTCCTTTAAATCATATTTCTGTTGGTGAACTCACAAACAGTGTCAGTTTGCCTATTTTTGGCAAACCATTCTCTGTGGTTCTGAAGATGAGAAACCCTGGTGATGTTGACACAATGTTCATCTAGTAATAATAAATAGTGTATGAAAAACTGTATTCTCTGGGGGTTCTGACCCTACTGTAGTTCCATAGTCTGACAGTGAGCACAGGAGGTCATTCTTGCAAACAGAGTTAACACTGTAGCAAGAAGAGCTAATCAGGTTCCTTATACTGGGCTCAGCCATGTGAAAGCTCTGGTGGAAATGAGAAACATGAGGAACATGCTTTCACCCACTCTAAACCACTGAAAGCTGTAATTAACAGCAAGGCAAATTTGTTTCGTCCTTCCAATGTTATCTCTTCTTCTGCTAGCAGTGGTCATTGGTCTGAGAAGCAGTCTTGCATACAGCCACTGGCATTGAGAAACAAGTTAATGTTGAACAGCTGAGGCTTGTCATAGGAGCTGCCAATATCCAAATGACACAACTGCTGCTGTATCAGTCCTACCTGTGCAAACTAGAAGACTGCTGCCAACTTGTAGTATTCACAACAGAAGAAAAGAATTTGGCTCATAATAAATTGAAATGCATGCTTGAGTGAAATATTTTATGTTTTCACCCATCTCAGCAGGGGAATGGACATTGCTGTTGTCAGAAAGACTAAATTGGTTTCCATGAAGTCTGTTCATAAGATTAAATTTACCTTGTAAAAATTAAAATATTTGCATATAAAATGCAGCTGTAACCTGAAAAGCAGCTACAGGAGCAATCCTTTAGCTGATCTATTCCTCTGTGTATTCACAGCCAAATCAGTTTAGTGACAAATAAGCTTTACCACTTTATGTGCTGCCGTTAAGCCTTATAAAATCAGCACAGCTGTAAAAGGACAAGCTGGATTCTGTTTCTTTTGAAGCACTATTGAGAGAACTGTTTATTACCATCTAATCTGTTATTTATGTCTATCTCAGTGAAGAATAGGTTGTATAATTAAGGTTCTAATAGATTCTGCAGAGCCTTTACATTCAAAATAAAAATCAAGATAATATGTAAACTGAAGAGCCCTCCAGCTTCAACCACAAAGCTGGGAATTAGAAAGCAAGTATCATTCATTGTATATTGAACACATTGGATCTGGAGCCATTGATACACACCACACAGAAGCAAGCCCATGGTGCCATTTCAGTAGTCCCTGGTCAGGAAAGAATCCCTCTTCACAAACTTTAGTGACTTCAGGTCTTTCATGTAGTGAGCTAAGAATTTTTTGGGGTGATTGGTTTCATGGTGGGGCTGGTACATAGCTTTTGCTAGCTCCCTTCCCAGCCATTCCCAATTTTTTTGGAGTCCTTGGTAAGTATGTTTTGCCAAGGTGCTGGCTGTTGACAGGAAGCTCTGAAAAGCCTGCCTTATCCTCCACTTTACCTTCTGAGATTCACCCAGGAATACTGTGAACTTCCCAGTCTCCAAACTACCACTATCTGAGGATGAATTTTACTTCTAAGTAAGGCAGTCTTTGCTTGTTATTTTCCCTCTCTGATGATTCTCAGTGAAGTCTTTGGTTATATCAGTGGCACTTCCATGGAAAGAGGGTGATGATAAGAGAAGGTTAGTATGGATAACTAGTACAGCCCCAGTCAGATCATGCTATCATTTTAGGCACTGCATAACCATACATTCCTGCAGAATCTTGGTCCTTAACCCTGTGCAGGCTGGAAAGAAGGCCTTGTGTTTACTTTAAAACATTTATCTTGTAGTGCTGTGTACAGTTGAAAACCTGGATTCCTGGCACCAGAGTTAAACAAAAAGCTTTTTGGTTCCTTGTGGGTACCAGTGGCTATCACCAAAATTATCTGATCAAACCAGAAGCACAGCAAATCCACTTGCATTTCATATCTCAATGTATCACTCTCAGATCTTTTGCTTCCAGTGTTTAGGACTTGACATTTTTCCTATTCAGAGCTGTCTCACCTTGTTGGCCATGGCCAGTGGTCCTCTGCACACAGAGAACCACACTGCAGTAAAGGCTTCTTTTGGAGCTCCCAGCAATCACAGTTGGATTCATACAGACACCAGCCCATGCCAGTAGCATTCCAGTCTACTTGAGAAGTTAGGAAACATTTTGAAGTTTCAAACTGGTTACATCACATTTGGATTGCAGTTGCAGCCTGTAGCTTTGTGAGTGCTCATTTAGAGTCTGTTTTTGTTTTTAACAGCAGCAAATACCTGGACTTGGTATTTTTGGAAGTGATCCTGACCTATATTGGCATTAATTAGAGTAATCCTGCTTCTGAAAGTAGTTGTTTGATGGAAGAGGAGGTTGGTGATTTGCAGCCAAAAAATTGCAACTGTTGGCAGAAATATTGGTGCCAAAACATGCAGAAAAAACCACAGGCTGCCCTCCCAGCTGAAAGGCTCCTGTCAGCACTGCCACACCATGAGGTGGTCAGAACAGTCGGGTTTTATTAACATTCCTGAAAACTCTGCTGGCTCCTGGTTTTTCTGAGCATGGATGACTCTCCACTTCAAATTGTGACCCAGACCCTGAGAGACAAAAGGAAGCAGACCCACCATTTAAAATGGGTGGATCACAACAAGTAAGAGAAGTCAGTGGTTCTAAAGAGTCCAAGCCAGGTTTAGCAGTTATCCCTGCCCCTTCTGCCAGCATCCTTTGCTGTTCAAAGGAATGGCTGACTCTCTACATACTGTAGCTGTATGTCTTTAGCCTAGTGTTGTGTTAGGGAGACATTTCTTTTCCAATTCATGCCTCATGTTATTGCACTGTAGAAGAAGGTAGCCACAAAAAAATGCAACTTGGCACTAAAGTTAATCCAGATGTATTGAACTATTTGATTCATGTCAGATCCTATTTTGACAGCTATGGTTAGATTTTTACTATGGAGTACAAGATCTTTTCCTCTTCCTCTGTAATAATACCTAACACAGAAAACACAGATATCTCACTCTTAATTAAGATCACTGTGCTTTATTTATGATAGCCAGTGTTCCAGGAAGCTACATGGAAATTCTTGCTTGCTGTACTAAGCTAAATTTGAGATGGCCTTCCTAGAAGATTAAATCGTATTTTGAAGTGATTTATTCTGTGAAAATGAGGAAGCAACATTTCACTAGCATGCACAGATCATCTATCTCCTTAGGAACAGGTCAAAGAACTTGAAACCCATATCATAATATGTGAACATCCATCTGGCAGGAAGGATCAAAATTGTATTATTAAGTGCCAATAAATTTCTGACATTTTATAGGCAAAAAAAAAAAAAAATAGGAATAAAGCTGCAGAAATCTCCAAGAGAATGGATAGCAACAATACTGTCATTTGCTGTGGCTTTACAGGTGTGGGTCATCAGTTTCCCCTCTCAGCACACACTTGTGCAAGCAGATCTGTATAAAAGGACAGGCAGATACAAAAAATCGGTGGGCTTAAACCTTTACCAGCCAATTTGCCAGAAGAGCATGACTCCACAACAATCTGGCATCTCTTCATCCCACCACTATCCTTGCCTGCACTTTCAGTGCCACCAGCTGTCCAAATGGATGTATGATCCCCTCCTCTCCATCATCATGTCTCCTTTTTTGAACGTTACGTGGTGGTGCTGGATTGGCCAGAGCTTTTCATCAGTAACAGACACATTGGTGTCTGATTCCTTACTCGTGCCTTAGCTCTGCAGGAGGCAGTAGCAGGGAATTGGGCCTCATCCCTTTGGAGCTTTGCTGCCTGTATTCACCATTCCTTAGCTCATTATTCCAGAGCTATCTGTCTCAGTAAATACTGTGAGGAGACGCTGAACTGGATCTCAGCTTCTCTGTGTGTTTATGAGAGTGAGAGAAAAAATCTGCAGGATAGAGAATGGCCATCTGGATGCCAGACAAAAATATTGGGCCACCCACCTGCAGAGGAGATGGGATGTTTTAGGGGAGTAAGAGTAAGAACTGGTTATAGAGCGTTTAAATGTCAAGTTGGTTGTTCAGGTCTGCCCAGATGAGTAGCAACTCAAAGTTCCCATCTGCTGGTGGCATGGATACCTGTGCCAATGCTGTGTAATAACTTGAGTAGTTCCTCAGTTCTGTAGTAGTTCTGCAGTTTGTTCCTGCAGACACTGTTTTCAGCTGGCATTTTTACTAGCAGAGTCTAAGGACTCTGGAAAGTAAAGTCACCTTTCCTAGCTGCAGTTCAGGTTTCCTACCAAGAAACTGGAGTTGTTCCCTGACTTTTTGTCAGTAGTTAGTGAGCTGGGTGACTGGGTGATCCAAATCTGTCTGATTTGGATTTGTACAGTGCCCAGGCTGGGGCCTCTTCAGTCTAGAGGGAGAGTCCTACATGGTGCTACAACTGAACAAAGAGGAATGGGCCCCTTTATCTTTCTGTCATCTCTTTCACTGTATGTACTCTTGGAGTGAGTTCTGTATTTCAAGTTACTTGTTCCTGAAGGCAGAAGGGACTCTGCCCATAAAAACCAAGCAAACGGGCCAAAAAAAATGCCTTGTCTTAACAATGTGGGCTAGAACTCTATAAATAATGTAGCAAAATGGATTTGAAAGGAAATGGAGGAAACACCCATTAAGGAGTGTTTCAATGCTTTACGTAAAAGAAGTTGGATTTTTGTTACATGGTTCACTGAAACCACAGCTGCTATCAAAACAGAGAAACCTAGGGATGAAAAAGACAAGGGCTAAAAGTAAGGAATGAGTAAAGGAGAACCTCAGTAGCAGAGGCAGACAAAAGACAATCAGGAAGGATGTGAAAGCAACAGGGGAAGAAGTAAGAGAAGTCAGGTTGAGAAAAGGTGTCTCTTCCCACTAGGGACCTATGTTTTCCAATTCCCTTTCTCCCAAAGCCCAGGATATATATACAGAAACCCAAATATATCTCAGGCTATACAGAAAGAAAAGGTAAGAGGATAATCCCACAGATGGCATATTTGTTTTGTGCAACTTTTGTGTTCAGCATCACAAGGATTAGTGAATTAGTGCATAGACTTCAGAGAGATGGTTTCACAGAAGGAAGTGCCTCAGGGTTTGCTTCTGTGAAATCAATGGGAATGTTGCTATTTGCTTCAATGAAAAGAGGGCCAAGTCCTTATCTGACTGTCTCAAAAATGTTACAAAACAGCAGACTTTAATCAGTAACTGAAGCCTCCAGGCTTGTCCTGAAGCTGCTTGTTCACAGGCTCCTGTTATGTTCTGTGGAAGCCTGTGATGGTCTTTACAAGGTCAGAGTAGAGTCTTTGCAAGGTGCATCCTTTCCTGGTGTCATTTGCTTGGAGTGATTCCCCTTATTTTCTCCTTCCTCTCTTACCTGGGTGCTCTATTTTCACTTGGCTTCTCAGAGTGGTGACACCACTGGGGCTAGGTCAGTGTCAGACAGGCTTCCTAAGAACAGCAGAGGAAATACTGAGGACTCTGAGGGTTGATGCAAATTGCCTGCCCAGCTTCCTTCTATGTTTTTTGGGTCTATCTCTAGCCCTGTTTCTTCCTTTTAGCCCTTGTTGTATTCAAGTCCATTCGAAGTTTTGACTTCTTTCATGATATTTGGCTGTGACAGTGCTGCACACAGGTGCCCCAAACCAGTTCCTTCCCCATAAATATATTTCTCTCAGCACCCTTTCAATACATGAACCTTCCATGAGCTTCAGTGCTTGTTTTCAAATCCATTCCCTTTCCCCGTCTTGCAGCAAACAGCTCCTTGGTCTAACTCAGAACTGCACATATCCATCTCCTCCTAACAGACATAAACCTAATGCTCTGAGCCTCCCCTCCTGCCTCTGATCCTTCTCTCGGTTTCTCACCCTTTCTACCCTTTACACTTTCTTTGTTCTGTGCTGATGAACATTTGCTGTCAAGGGGAAAGAAGACCTTAGTCTGTGCATGAAACGCCAGGGATGTTCTGAAGAACCACTGAGCCAAACCTTCATCCCTGTCCAGAGGAAATGGGATGTCATCTCACTTTCTGAAATAAGAAAGGCAGCCTTTTTGAGACCCCCTGATGGACTTAAAGGTGTAAGAGCCTATGACACATCTTGCACTGAATGCTAGGCATGGAAGATTGCTGAAAAACCTGTCCTAATCCATCATCGGCTGCATTTTCAAGTCTTATTTTACTGGATTGGTAACCTCAAAGGGAACTGAGAACTAACAGGAGCAACACCCTGCACCATTTTCATGCTTCCAGCATAGCTGACCCGTTCTTTTGTATCTCCAGAGTAAAAGTGTGAGGACTCCTTGTCTATCCAAAGAGCAATGTGAACACCAGCCCAGCATCAGTTTTTATTTGATGCCAGGACAGGAGGGCATTATGACCTACTATTTAATTACAAGTACAAAAGGCAAAGGAAGGAAAGGGTTAGTGAAATGGCCTATTTTAGTTTTCAGTAGCTCTCTAAACATCCCTAAGGATTTTATTACCTCCCATTAAAATTTTAACAGAAAATTCTGATTGCAAGGAATCCAGTAGTGATACAGGCAAAGAAAAGTAGACTGTTAAATACTTTTGCTGCAATAAATCTCCAGGCACTTGAAAGCCGGTAGGGCATGGGGAGGAGAAAGGGTGGATGAAACATGGGCTGTATATTTTAGTAGGATGACTAAAAGTCCTGTATCAGGACTCTGCAAACACAAGATGTATAATTCCTAAAGGGTTTTATTGCTCCATTCTCGCAAGTTGTACTTTTGTCACTGTTCCTGTCTATATGAATATGAAAAACTTCCCAATTCCTGCAGAGCCCTGCTTACTCTGCCCTCATCCTTTCCTCTAAGCTTGTTAAATAAACTGCTCAGCTGAATAACTAGAGATATTCCCCTACTCTTTTCTCCCAACCCAGCAGTCTTTTCCTCTCCAGCATTTTTTTCAGTGCTCTTTTCCATTCTCTCTGCTGACTCCATTTGCTTATGAAGATGAGGGGTCCAAAGCCACCTGAGAACCAGATCTGCCCACATTCCTGCATTCAAGGCTGAGTGTTTGCTTTCTTTTTTCTCTTTTCATTGAAAAAAAAAAAAAAAAAAAAAAGTAGAAATGAGTCTAAGTAGATAAAAATGAGTCTGCACGAAGTGTGTGCCCACAAACCTAAAACGCTTTAAGGAGGCATAGGGAAATCTCTGATGTAGAAGTCATAGATGTGGAACAGATACCCCTTTCCCAAGCATTTGCATGCATGTGGAATGGAGCCAGGTGGAGCTCAGGGAGGCCTGAGCCCAAAGTGACTGAGTTTAGTGAAAGCCTTTCTCTTAGTCAGAAATTGAGATACGTTCTTTGCCTGGTTGGCTGTTTGTGCCCATCATTGAGGCTTCAGTCAGCTGGGTGAATGATGCCCTTCCAGAAACTCACAGCCTGTTACTTTGAGCTTTAGTGTAACTGAGTGACAGAACCAGGGCAAGCAGAACATTAACCACAAGGCAGTAGGGACAGGAAGTCAAGGAATGAATTAGATTAATAAGATTCTTCACTGTATTTGCCAGCCATTTGATTTTTCTCCATGCCCATTAACGAGCAGGGGAAAGCAGCCACTACCTGGTTAGCATAGGGCAGGAAAAAAAAAGAAAAACACCTTCAGCTCTAGAGCACAAATACTATGTATTTCCTCTTTCTCTGGGTAAGGTGATGATGTCTGTCTAGTATTTTCCATTAGACAATTAGAAAGTACTTAACAAGCTCTTCAGTTGAATTGCTGTGTGCAGAAAGTGCTTGCCTGCTGTAGTTACTGGATTGCTTATGTTTGGAATTAAAGTGAAGAGAAATACATTACGACCAAGCCACCAGTGTCCACCAGTCCCTGCTAAGAAGAAGCCCTTTGCTCCTGTCAGAATGTTCCCATCTTGGAGAGTTCCAGTTTTCACAGCATTCTGCCACATTGGAAGGCAGATACAAGGAGCCTGTTTCCTTCCAGGAGCTGGAGATAGAAATTATTTGAATTTGATAGAGCGGTAGAGCCAACAGTCCCAATATTGAGAAAACCGTCACGGGGTTTTGATGATCATGAACAGGCATCACCTCCATGATGTGCATCAGGTAAAAAACACCTTCAGTATCCATCTTCAAAGAGTTTAGTGTGACCCCTCCTATGTTTGATAAAGATTAATCCCCCAATCCAATAAAATTAAAGGGACTAGAAATTCCCCAAAAAAAGGCTACCTTTCCAGGTAGCACCCCAGAGCCTTTCCTCACATGCTCTAACACAGAGGCAGATTAAGAACATATAACCATGCTGCCAGGAGGCCCACGTGGCACAAAAGGCTGTATTCATGTGCCCAGTCCTTGTTAACACTGCAGCCTGATCTGGGGGCTGGCTTAAGGAGATGCCTGTTGCAGTAGCACACAGCTCCACCTCCCTCTCTGGCTCCTAACTGCACTGGAATGCATGTCAATGCCAGGGAGGCTGTGTTGTGGAGAGAGCATAAATTCAGGACGGTGAGGTAGTGGGTCTTGACCCTGCCAGATCCCAGAAACAGGCAGATGTATAACAGCCTGATTCCACATTCAGCATCTTCATTTCCAGTCACCTGTTTAGGGAGGATCTGAAGGTGCTTAGAAGCCTGCGAGTGCAAACCACAGACCATACATGCAGATGGCAACACTCATCTCAGCCATAGCTCATTTTCCAAATGATGCTTCCCTGGGACCAGTCAGGTGCTTCAGGCTTAGTCATGGCAGGGTGGCAAGGAGAAACTCAGAACGAAATAAAATACAAGCAAAGAAAGCCTAATGGCTGGTGTAGACAGAGATCTGCAAAGTAAAGCATCCATGGACAGCTGCATGGAAATACCCTGTGTTTGTAACAGCAGGAGTAGGATGGGATTTGCCTGTGTCCAGCATTACAGCCACTGACATTTCCATGTGGAGTGGCCAAGTGAATCCGGGTATTGGACTGACCTATTTCAGTCACATGGTACTGTGTCCTTCTGCCAGGTGAGACAGCAATGCTTCCCCGCTCAGGAAAAAACTAGGACCTTCCCCCTAGGTGCTTTATGCTCCCAGGTTCTTTATTTCTGTAGGTATCCCATCCTAAACACTCTTCCTCTTCCTGCTCATTGTCTTCATCCCCCACACACCCCCACGCACGTGGCTCTGGATCTCCTCATCATGTTCTTCTCGTTAAAAACCCCATTGTTCATTTGTTTGTTTGTTCTCTCTCTTTCTCTCCTCTTTTTTCTCTCTCTTTCCCTCTTGTTTTTTTGTTTTTTTTTTTTTCCTTCTTTCTTTCTTTTTTTGTCTCCTCTGTTTTGTGTACCCAGGCAGCCCATTGAGTAACTTCTTTGACGTAATTAAACAACTTTTTTCAGACGAGAAGAACGGGCAGGTGAGCCATCCCCCCGGCACGCCAACCAAGCATAGCGCAAACAGCAAGCGGAGCGATTCCGGTTCTAATGACTATGGGTCTAGAGGAGACAATAAGTACCCTGCTGGCAAAGACAAGGCAAAGATGGTCTCATCAGTCGGCCTACAAGACCAACCTTAAATAAACACATAAAAATTAAATAACTTAGAGAGAAAAAAAAAACAAAACAAAACAAAAAAACAAAACAAAACAAAAAAAGAACCAAAACAAAACAAAAAGAAAAAAAGAAAGAAAGAATGAAAGAATATTCCTTAGCAAGCTAGCCTCTAAACTAGAAGGATGTATATACCTTGCCACAACAGTACAAAACTGTCTATAGACAAATTTTGTATGAAGGAATGACTGTATATATATACATATATATATTTATATATGATATATAATATATATCTCAGAAACAAACACAAAAACAAACGAATGAAAGAATGAAAAGAAAGAAAAGAAAAGGTAGCACAGATGACAAACCCAGTTCACCAGATCTTGGGTTGTGGTTTTTTTTTGATTGGTTTTTTTTTTCCTCCCTTTTTTTTTTTTTTTCTTTCTTTTTTTCTTTTTGTTTTGTTTTGTTTTTTTTTTTAATGTTTTGCTTTTTTTTCCTTCCTGTTTTTTTTGTGGTTTTTTTTTTTTTTCTTTCTTTTTTTCTTTTTGTTTTGTTTTGTTTTTTTTTTTAATGTTTTGCTTTTTTTTCCTTCCTGTTTTTTTTGTGGTTTTTTTTTTTTTTCTTTCTTTTTTTCTTTTTGTTTTGTTTTGTTTTTTTTTTTAATGTTTTGCTTTTTTTTCCTTCCTGTTTTTTTTGTGGTTTTTTTTTTTTTTCTTTCTTTTTTTCTTTTTGTTTTGTTTTGTTTTTTTTTTTAATGTTTTGCTTTTTTTTCCTTCCTGTTTTTTTTGTGGTTTTTTTTTTTTTTCTTTCTTTTTTTCTTTTTGTTTTGTTTTGTTTTTTTTTTTAATGTTTTGCTTTTTTTTCCTTCCTGTTTTTTTTGTGGTTTTTTTTTTTTTTCTTTCTTTTTTTCTTTTTGTTTTGTTTTGTTTTTTTTTTTAATGTTTTGCTTTTTTCTCCTTCCTGATTTTTTGGTGGTTTTTTTTGATTTTTTTTTTCTTTTTTGGTTTTTTGGTTTGTTTTGGGTTTTTTTGTTTTCTTTTGTTTTGTTTCTTGTTCTGTTCATGCTCTCTCTGTGTTTCTGACGACACCACTTGTTTCCGCTCTGCTACCAGGAATTATCCCGAAAAGTTAACATGTCAGCCACGGCTTCACCTTCTGTGCTCTGCGGACACTTGTTGACGGAAGGCAACCGATGTAGACTGTCCAAGGACCAGTCCTGTTTGAGGTTCCCAGCCTCCCCTCTCCCTTCAGGAAGTGGGCTTCTCCCCCACTTCTCCCCAAACACCTCCCCAATGCACGCCTGTTTTTTTTTTTCCCCTCTCTTTTTCTTTTTTGGTGCTCCACAAGAGAGATCTGCTCAGTTGTGGGATTGCAGAGTCTGGGCTCAAAGGAGGTTGCAAATTGTTGGAGTGAATTATTTACCCTTGGCAACTTCTGTCCGCGCAGGTGAACGCAGCCCGGAGAGGGAGGGTGTGGGGAAGCAGACGGGTGTAGCGGGAGCGCAGTGTTCCATGAATCCAGAGCGCGTTCTCATCAGAAACCAGCCAGGAGCAACTCAAAACTAAGCGTTGAACCAAGACAATATTGGGGAGCTTCATCACGGGATTTTCTTATCTTTTTTCTTTTTTTTTTTTTTTTTCTCTCCCCCAACTTTTCCTTTTTTTTTCTCC
>WEIU01003392.1:307-18014 GCA_013389925.1 Aegithalos caudatus | reverse complement strand
ATATATATATATATATACAAACTAATTGGTTTTTTTATACTGTATCATTTTGCTTTTTAACCTGCTGGAAGGGGAAAGGAGTAAACATAGGAGGGAGAGGGGGTTCAGTGAAAAAAAAAAACACATACAAACAAAACATTAAAACTTAGGGAAAAGGCAACTTCTGGTAGCAAAGAAGAGGGACAAGACTCTGCCAAGGACTGTCTCTCCCATCACCAGGCACAGTTGCCGCTGCTGCTACTGCTGCTCCTCCTTTGACACCTTCCTCCCCACCTGTCAACTCCCTGCCACTGTGCCACCACCGCGCTGGGACCCTCTTCAACCAGCTGGATCCTCCACCACACCCTGCATTTAGAGGCAATTGTTGTGTTGCTAGTGCTGCATTGATATCAGTATTATTATTTCTTTTAAGTTACCAGTTTCATTTGTTGGCTTGGGTGATTTTTTTCTTAAAAAAAAAAAAAAAAGGAAAAAAAAGAAAAAAAAAAAAGAAAAAAGAAGATGAAGAGGAGGAAGAAAAGAGACTTATATTGGGTTTAATTTCCTCTGTGTGTATGTGTGTGTGTGTGCAAAATCACTGGCACTTAGTTCATCAGAGCAAGACAAGGTGGAGTCAGGGCAATTGGGAGACTTAATCACGAAGCTACTGTAAACTTTAAAATTTACTGCAAGATATTTTTATAAATCTGTTGTTTTGTTTTTGTGTTGGTTTTCTTTTGTTTTTGTTTTTGTTTTTTTTTTAAGGGGAGGAGGGTGGGATTGGGTGGATGGGGACCTTTTTTTGTGTGTTTCAGTTATTAGGTCTTGGTTATTTATATATACATATATATATATTTAAAAAAAATAAGCTGTTAGATATATCTTCTGTTTAATAACTGTGTAGAGGCAACATTGATTCTTATTTATTTTGCGGAGGAGGGGGAAAAAAGACACAGAAACCATTTGAGTGTTCATTTTGTGACTTTAAGAAAGAAGAATTGCCGCCTTTTTTCCTCCTCTTCCTCAAGAGTTATGTGACCAAGTGTAACTTATTCTGGCCCAAGCTCAAAGGTTAAACAAACAAAAAAAACGTGGTTTTACGCGTGGAAGACAAAACACAGTGAGGAGTATTTCTTGACTGAGATTTTAAGAATGTAGGCTTAGCATTAGTGTTCAGCTCTTTTATGACCTTCAATTGCTGCTCGTTGGGTTCCTATGGGTGTATGTTGTATCGCAAGATTTATTTTTTTTTTTAATGATAATGTTGGATGAGTTCTTTTTTGTTGTTGTTGTCGTTGTTGGTTTTTTTAATCATTTTTCCCCTTCTTGGACCAGTTTTACTTGTACATAGGTTTGAAGATTAAAAAGAATTTTTAAAAGACACAACTGGGGCAAAGACCTTTGACTTCTGCCCTGTTTCCCCATTCCCCCAAATGGGAGGGATTTATTTTAATTTTTTTTCTTTATTTATTTATTTATTTATTTTCCCTATTCTTAAACTTTTCTCTCTCGTATTGCTGTGTGCATGTCAGACACCAGGGGGTGATGGCTGGGGAGGGGGGGAGGCAAGGGTGCAGGAGAGGGGGGCAGTTTTAATTGCATGACATTGCTGTAAATTAGTCTCTTTTGCTTTCGTTGTCTTTCCTGCCTCTGCCCTCTCTCTACTTCTCCTCCGAGCTCCCCTCCCATCACCCCCGTCCTTCTTTTCCCTCTTTTCTCTTCCCTTGTGTATAGATTTTGATGCTTCTGTTACATTGTACCTCTACAAAAGGCTGGGATTTCAATACAAGATAATAATAATAATTTAAAAATACCTATATCAGCAAAACCCATGTGGTACAAGCAGGAAGGGGATTACTTACACAAGATATAAGAATAAATGAAAGCAATACCTCTTGTTATCCTTCCTATTTTGTACTTTGAAGACACACACGCGCGCACACACACATATACAGACACAAACTGACATTATTTAATGGTTTGAAATGGACAAAAAAATCTGATGTATCCCTTGTTAAATAACTGTGAGCAACTTTAGTTCAAAAACCAATAAATTCATTCAGTAAAGATACCAGCTGTGGAGTGTCCTGTTTATGTCCATGAAAACAAACTTCTGGCCAGTGCCAGAGCCGGTAAGTACCGTGGCAGGGCCTCCTGCACCGAAGGAGCTGAAGATGGCAGCTGAAGGAAGGCAGCGTCCTCCTGGCCATGGAATTAACTCCAGGGTCCGAGGAGCAAGGACAGCTCAACCCTGGAGGCCTGGCTTTCCACAGTAATGTGTTCCAAAAGCTTGATCCAAATTTCAGAGCTATCACACCCCCTCTGAGGTCTGCTCTGGACGGAAACCACTGTATTAAAACTGTGACTGCTTGTGATTGTTCTCTCTAACCCAAGCTTCTCGTGTTGCTTCCATATTTAGCTATAGGAAGGATTTCTGCACCCTGCCTGAAACACTCAGTCACGTACATTTAAAAAGCTGCTCAGGTACGTCCCTGGCATGTGTGGGTCTGGGTTTTGTTGCTGGTTGGTTGGACAGTCCTTGTGGCTGCTGGCTTGTCACAGCTCACTCTCTGTTCCTTTCCTCTGGGTTTGTCACTGCAGCCAGCAGTTCTGGGAAAAGCAGGTGCTTCCCACAGGGCTGGGGAGAGTGTGGCACGCCCAGGCTCACAGCGGGGCCACTGGCCCTGAGCACACCCTGGCCTGGCACTCACCACAGCCCAGCCAGCTCCAGACGTGTCCCCCTCCTGTCCCCTCTCCTGTCCCCTCTCCAGAGCTGCCCCGGCCAGGCCAGGCAGGATTTCCCACCAACAGAGGCCAGGAGAGGCAGGCACCTCCTGCCAGGGAGGGAAGGCAGCAGGAGACCTTCTGGAAGGTTCCCTGGTGCCACCTCGGCCTCAGGGATGCTCTGGTGAGGTGAGGGTGGCTGGGGAGCCTCGGCCCTGCCAGGCAGCACCCAGGCAGCAGCCATACAAAATACACTCTCATCTAGGAAAAAGCCACAGTGTTTATAGGGTCTTTGGGGGCTTCACTGGTCTGCTAAGACTGGAGCGGAGTGGAGGAACTGGTAAAGATGAAAGTGCTGCAGGATTTGGTCTCAGTAATACTGGAAACCCAGAACTGGGAAGTAGCTGTATATCATTTGCATCTCTGTAAGTGAAAGGATGTGCTGGGCTGCAGTATAAGGGGAAATAGGATTTAAGGGCACTGTGGTGGCAGGTGTATGCTGCTTTTTCTGTTTTGCTGGACTTTTATAGCAGTGTTCATGAACTTCTATGATCTGTTCATGTTTCCATTACTATGCACAATTAGCACCCCCAGTACTGCTAATTATGGCCTTCAAAAGCTATAAGAAAACAACGATTTTGCAAAGGGAACGAGTTCATGCTTAGGGCCTGCCCACATTTATTCCACCTCCTTTTTTTTTTTTTTTTTTTTTTTTTTTTTTTTTTTTTTTTTTTTTTTTTGGCCGTGTTGTAGCAGTCTCTTGCTACATGGTGTCATCATACCATCTGTAGTGCTTCTGACCAAATTGAGTTTATATTTAAACTGTTGTCCACAAAACGCCCATCTTATTTTATAGCTTAAATCTGAAAGCAAGTAGTAAATATAGCTGGGGGTTTTGGTCTCCCTCTGTGACTGAGGTAGCTGGATTGTCTGCTGCCAGGTAGGGGCTACTATCCTCACTGAAACCCCATCCCAGGTGATGGCTGATGAGATGCTCTGCCACCTGCACTTCATTAGCTGAGGTTCTGAGCTCTGTAGCTCTTTGGTTCTCTTGGAGGGCTTAGCTCTTTGGTCTGTAGCTAAAAAACTTCCTGCGTTTAAAGTTCATCTGTCTGATTTCCTCTGCGTGAAGCAATGCAGCGTGGGACCTTCCAGGAGTAAACTGAAGACAAGGCAAGTGTGTAAGACTCCAGTTGGTATTTTCTGTTTGTCTATTGTGCAAGTGGATGTTAGTTTAGACACATGCATACATGAAAAATGTGTTTGTGCTTAAGGTGAGCAGTTTTTAATTGAGCCAATACTTAACACGTGCTATAAAAAACAATGGATGGTGTATATGCATCAAATGAGCAGCTGAGCCCATAGTCAGGAGGGTAAATCTCGTTGCCACATGTCAGTCTGGGGGCTGAGAAAGAGGTTAGTTGTGTCAGAGTGCACTAATGCAAATTGTACAAACTTTACAAACAATGTGTGACAATTTCCTCGGTAGTCAGGCTGCCTTTAATGGAAGTGATCAGATGCAAATGACTCGAGCTTTAAGGGCTCTGGGCATAGGAAAAAACAGCGTTTGTAAAGACAATGAAACTGTGTGAGGCTTCCAGGTAGTGCTAATTCTGTGCCCTCTGTTATAAGGTATGCTTTCTTTCCTGGTGATTCAGACAGTGCATTTAACCCATCAGGCTCACACATTTTCACAAACACCGCAGCAGAATGTCCACAGGGATTGTGTTCTTTAGGGAAGTCTGCAGGACTGCTCTCCCTACCTTTGCCTCATTTCAGCTATATACAACTGATTGTATGTGAGCTCCTCTGAGAAGGGCAGAGTGTTTTGGTGAGGAGGAGATTTAGCTCTGAGTTTCTTATTATAGAAAACAACGGGGAGGGAAGAGAGACACTTGTCTAAAAACTGGAAAGTATCTTATTTCTTTGTTGTACCCTTTAATCTTCTTATTTTATTTAAAACCACTCCAACAGCTGTAGCTCCTGCTTAATTTGGAGAACAAAACCATAGTAGTTCAACTATCTGGGGATACTTGAGGCCACAAGTGGAAGGGAAGCCCACATCGAGGGCAAGTCCTTTCTTCTTCTAAATGCGCAATTTATTGTGGGGGTTATTTTTAGTGCTGTAATCTCACTGAGTGCTGCTGAGAGAAACTGTGCCAGGCAGGCTTTGAAGGGCTTGAGAAATGGGATTTCCTGTTCCACCGGCTCAGCGCTGACTCTTGCCATTGTCAGGAGCTATTATCGCCTCCTCACAGCCAAAGGAGATAACACAGCTTCAAGGTCAGGGAAGACACAAGCTTTCATCATCGGCGTTAGCAGAAGGAAGTTTGCTTGCAGCCAGGGTGGGTGTTTCTGGTGTAGCCAGGGAGCTCTGCCTGGGCAGAGAGGTCCGCCCGTGGATCACAAAGCCACACAGCAGCCGGGGCTGGAAGGGACGTGCTTAGAACAGACTGCTCATTGCTGTGCCCCTCTGGCTTCTCAGTGCCCCCAAAGTGGGCACTGCACTATATCTCTGGGCTGCGTGTTCCAGAAATAGCTGCCTGGGAGAAGAGAGAAAATTATTTCTCTGCTCCACAGCTTCTTGTTGACATGCTTTTTGTTGCACCTTCTGTGCTTCTGCAAAATGCTCTGTCTTATGTGGACATTCCTGGGTCTGGAAGGCAGTACTGGCCCAGCCCTGGGAATGGGACACATTTCTCTCTGTGTTGTCCAGAAGAGAAGGAAAACAGGTTGGTCTAGGGAAGTAGCAAGTCAAGGAAGTCTAGGAAGTAGCAAGTATAGGAAGCACTTCTATGTTCTAGAAGAAATGTCAGAAAAAGCAGCTGTGTTTACTGTAAGGCCTTAAAGGCTCTTGAAAAGGATTCACGTTGAGGCAGCAGTTGCAAATTGCAGTGTCTGCTCTGGATAGTTCCTCTGTGGGCCATCCTTTTTATCAAAGGAAAATCAGATTTCAGAATGGATGAAACTATGCTGAAACAAAGCAGTCCTGACTCACACTGGAGTTACCTGGAATTAGATTCCAGGGGTATGCTGTTTGTGACAATTGCCTTGGTCAAGTCTTTTTATTTATGAGATACACAGATGGGGTAGTGATTTCTCTCCTGTCTGAAGCAAGTGACTTCAATAGTCCTGGTCTGGTTTATTGAATAGTGCTGCTCAAAATTAGGTGCAAGGATGTATCAGGGAATGTATTGGAGCTACATTCATTAGGGATGCTTCGAGGATATGTGAAAAGGCCTAGGACTAGGTAACAGCTGGAATCGTGGCTGAGACCTCTCTTCACTTCATGGGAATACTCATGAACTCCAGTTCACACAGGGCTCCTGATCTAAACTCCTGCATAAGTATCTCAGCCCAAAAGCCTTCAGTTTAGCACCAACTTGCACAATAAGAACAGAGAATGGTATGTAGCAAGTAGAGCTTTGTGTTTACAGAAGAGCTTAAAAAAACCCCCTTGGGTCTAAACTCTGGTCCTGGCTCTGTGCAGTTTTAAGTTTGATGCACTAGCTCTAGCTTTTATCCTGTTGGTAGCCTGTGGCACTTGTATTTGGTTAGCGATCCAAACAAGGGCCAGCTGCAACCATTTACTTTAAAAAAATATTGTTCTAAAAGCTGTTATGCCAGATATGCGTAGAAGTGTGTGGACTGTGGATTCATACAGAGGTGTGAAAGCAGATAACCCTGATGTTCAGTTTCAGTGGAGTTGCACGGTAAATTTGCTTTGGCAAAAGGGTTGAAAGAGGAGAGCCTGACAGAATGTTAGCCAGAATGAGAACTGCTGCCAGAGGATCTCATTTGGGAAAGGGGAACAAAGAGCTTTTGTCACCTTAACAACGCGTATTGCCTTTTAACGGGAAGGGTCTTGTTGAGTCATGTGCTGAGGTGAGTTTGGCCTCTGGTTCATTGTCCCCAGGCTGGATGAATGTGCAGTTCCTGCTTGCATTTCCTGCTCCAGCTCTGGGGCAGAGGGACAGAGTCAGCCAGAACACAGAGCAGCACTGGCCAGTCCAACATGAACATTTTACCACAGCCCCCGAGGCGCGAGTGGCAACGGGTACAACCAAGTGCTGTGGTGTCACTTGGAAGTACAAACAGTGTGCTTTGCATGGATTTTGCACAAACATAAATTTCCCAGTCTGCCTGTTGCTTTCACAGCTGCCACTGCTCTGCTTTTCATGAGGTGGAGAAACATTCTGTAGTATGCAAAAATCCTGAAGGGAGACAAAATATGGTGTCACCCACTACATGCTGCATGAGGTGATGAGGCAGTTGTGCTGCAGAGCTTTTGTGCTGGGCCTTGTACAATGCCCTGCTGATTATCCAGCATGGAGAACAATGTCTAGAACACAGCCCCTTCCTCAGGACAGGGCAGCAAAGACACTGTCTTTTCTCTTTGCTTCCCAAAGATTTTTACAAGCTGTATCATGTGCCAGCTGTCAGTAGTGCTATGCAGAGGCAGGAGAGGAGAGAGGGGTGAATATGCCTCTCTCCAGCCTGTGTAGCTTCCATGTAGCTTTGCAGAGACATGACAGCATTCACTTGGTGTGACAGGGTCACAGCCAAACCTCTGAGTCTGCAGGAGGGGTAGGACCAGACACAGCCTTGTCCTGCTCAAAGGGAAAGGTCAAGTAGAGCCCACTGCCACAGGAGCCTGGACAGACAAATACTGTGGCACATTACTGAGGTGTGTTTTAATAGCACATGAAAACCAAGGGTCTATGCTGGTACCTACAGCGAGGGACAAACCTGCAAACACAAATGCAAATGCAAACCACAAACGCCAAACACAAACTGTAAACCCAAACTCCTGTAGGTGTGACAGACAAGGAGAAAGAAAAGAGCTGTAAAACAGTTGTATCAGTTGTTCATTTTGTACAGATTCAGGAACTGAGACGAAGAGCAATTCAGTGATTCTCTCAAGGGAACTCAGTGGCTTGGGCTGCAATTTGAATCCAGATCCTAACCGGGCATAGCATATTCCAGTGATGTGCTGGTTTGAAAGCAAAACCAGTGAGAGACTCCAAGTCAGAAAATACAATTTAATAGGAGGAAAAAAGTGAAATAAAATAAATGCAAATGATACAACCTGACACCCTGTTAGTTAGGGTGGTGGCAGCAGTCCAGATGAAAGTGGTCTTGTTGAAGCAGTGATCCCATGGAAAGGTCTGGTAGCTCTGGTCCTCTGGAAGTCCAGCAGGTAGAAACACCCCCATGCTGTCCCAAATCCCAGATTATATCCAGATGGGAACGCTTGGCTCCTCCCCCTGGGTGGAGCATCTCACAATGGGCTGGTATCATTCTATGAGTCTTACAATGGGTCCTTGGTTGCCCATTAAACAGAGAGAGCTCCCACAGAGTTACCTGTGAGTCAGGGGCAAGGCATTGATGGCCCATGAACAGAAGATAGCCCAGAGGGAGACACCTAGTTCCCAGAGCTCATGAAGATGGTGATAGAATACCTACTTTGGGCACATCTTACATTGTAACCTAGGACAAGTGACCAGGTCTGCAAACCTCCTCAGCAGCCTGTCCCCAAAGACAGGATCTTTCACTTCTCAGCACATCACTTTAGCTCTTTTCAGATACAAAGGCTTCATTTCTGTCTTTGTTAATGAAAGGAAAGTTGTTTTTTGAATTTCTTGTCTTTCTTGTGGGATGGCACCAAGATCCAGTGTGGTATCTGCCAACTGAGAGACTGCAAAGGAACTCTGGATCATGCAGACTATCCTAGTTTTGCAAGCAGCAAAACAAGTGCCCACATTTTAGAAGCTGGAATCACACAATTTGTGATTTGTGGGTGATTCTGAGCTCCCTGTCCCTTTGTCTACGGGGACTTTTACGAGTGTCTGTTCTTATGAGGGTTCTTTGACATCAAGTAACATGGGAGCACAAGCTGCAATTTCTTCCTTTCTTGGGAAACTAAGGGGTTCATTTACAGGCTCTTTCTCCCCTTCCAATAGTTGCTTGTTCCTGCAAAACTTGTGAAAACTTTCTAACTGAATCAAAACTCTTGTCTGTCTTTCAGGCTGGTTGAAATCAGGCAGCAGTTCAAAAATTTGGGGTAGGCAAGAAAAAGGGACAGGCAGATGGAGTCTTGCTTAAGCTTAATTCATTTTTTGACCCCTGGCTTTAAAAAGAGCCCATGTTTTCAATTCTTGGGCCAGAAGACTTCCACTGCAAAATAAAGCAGTGCTGTCATGAAGCACCTGAGCTCTTTAACTGAGAAGCACCTGGATCAGAAATGAATGTTAATCCAGTAATAACATATAATTAAACAGTTCTAATGGGGGCTTTAATCTCTCTTCTCCAGATGTGGTTTTGCTTTTGGCCTTTATCAGGGCGATTATGATGGAGCACAGAGGGTTTCTAATCCAATCAAAATTCCTTGATGGATTTGAGTATTTGTTGTGCTTTCGCATTTCTGCAGTGGTTACACTGCAAGATTAACTTCATTCACAGCGTTGGTATCTTGTTACTAAATTCAATGTACTGGTTTGATGTGGGCAGAAGAAAGCTGGGAGGGCAGGATACAAATGTGTCCTGTATCTCTCTGCTGCACAGAATTGCTTGGGACCAGGCTTTGGGATTCAGGTGACACCTTGCAGCCTTCTGGTGCCTCAGTGCTGACTTTGTGTGAGCTTGAACAGATCTGCCTTAAGCCCTCAACTCCAGTAGTGGCTTTGTAATTGAAAATCTTCTGTGGAAGGAGCTTTACCTGTCCAGCTGGGAACTGTGTGTCTGCTTTCTTTTGCCTTACAACATTGTGTAGAGATTCTTCCCAAGTGTTTTGGCTTCAAACTGAAATTCCTGTTTGGCAGCAGGATGCTGACAAGTGCTGGCTGGCAGTGCCTGACTACCTTCCTGTTATCCACGTCCTAATGTCATCCTCTGGGAGTGACTGAGGGATTCCACATACAAACTTTTTTTGGGTCAATAGGTGCAAATTCAGGGGGGAAAGAAAAAGCTTTTTTTCTCTTCTGCATACTGTGTCACTGGTATAATAATGAATCACCAATGATGTTATTGAGGTCTTGGTGCACATGTTAATATTAGCTCAGAACTACCCATCCTCACATGCTGGGTCTGTGGTGCTCTGATCACATCACAGCATCTGCTCTGTAGATTTTGCTTAAGCCAGTTTAAATCAGTTTTAAACTGATAAGATTATTCAAGTATGAGTATTATTATTTGTACTCTCTCAAAAATGTTCTTGAAGTAGCTGAAATTTTCACAGTTCTGCTGTAGTGGGTACAGCTGTTCTTCAGCCACAATTTGTCTTCTGTTTCTTGTATTTACTCCTGCTAAGACAGGTTTTATAGACACAAGGATTCAAATTAACCTTCCTAAATTGTTGAGTGTCAGTAAACTTGGCTGAAAAGGACAGAATTCTTTCCATTACAGGTTTTACGTAGATTTCAGGTAAATATATTGGGTTATCCAATGTCACTTTCCTGTTCTGGATTATCTTTTTACATAGAGCCAAGCACAGGGTTCTCCTTATGAATAAAAGTAAATTGTTTAGTGGCAATAATTTCTGTATTAAGAGCTATTTCATTGTCTACTGGATGTGACTTGAGAGAGGTAGCTCTTGTACCTAAGTTTGGATGCTTAGAAACAGAAAGAATATTCCTTGAAATGATTTCAGGAATTAATCCTACAGAAATCCTAAGGTTTTTGTGTTTGATACTTTATCAAGTGCAATTAAGAGGGAGGGAACAAGTAATTTAGGAAATTTCATCTACTTGGAACTAGAGCTGTTAAGTAAAGGCCTTTCCTGAAGGAATTCTGCACACATACAAAGGATCAGAACAGGATTCTGTAACTGCTGTGTGTCCTTGCAGGCTTGCATGAGTCCGTGGTGCTGGAGAGCTGTGCAGCCTTTCTTCCCTTTCCCAGACTGGGGATTCACCTCCAACTCTTGCACTGGCACTAAAGCCCTCCTGAGGGAACCCTGGAGCACTCCATTGGTTCAGACTGGGAGTTAAATTAGTGGCTGGTGCCCAGGACTAGTTTGTTTTCTCTGTTTAGGTTTCCTTACAAAGTCCTTGAGGGCAGTACTTGCTTCAGGGCAGGTGTCTTCTAAGCCTCACTGAAGTCAGGTTGAAGCAGTGGTTTCACAGAAGCTGAAATCCTCTGTGAGGTGCCATTTGCCCTTTCTGTATCCGAGCTGATGTTGCAGAGGGTTGCTCTCCACTGAGCACAGAGCCTTTCTAGCCCAGGCTCTTTCTATTCTTTCTTTTGAATAATCCCACAGACCATTAAAAGGAGGAGGAGGTGGTTTATGTGAAGGACCCTGCACCACCTTGTGAGAGAATATGAGATACCTGCACTGCTGGTGTGTGGGAAAGTGCCAGAGCTTTTTAGTGCCTCCTTTTTAGAAATAATGAAAATAATTAGCAGATGACAACATAAAAACAAGTTTAGCTANTTTTTTTTTTCCTAGACAAAACTCTCTGAGTGTTCTTTCATCTGAGTACTTGGCCACAACAATTTCTGTTTTCTCCGAATCACATGCTAACCTAGCTTTGAAAAGTCTTATTGTTCATGTCAGCTGTCACAACAAGAACAGTTTTGCCCATGAAAAGAACAGAGACCCCATTAATACACTGAGGGTTTTCTGCCAGCTGTTTGGTGTTTTTCTCATGTTGTATCATCAGGTCATTTGGAAAGATTTCACTGTACTGCATGCAGCTTATCATGTAAAGATAAAGATCTATCTTGAAATCCTTCAGGTACTGGGTTTGTATTCAGGCCCTGATCCTTGCACAGCAGCATAGATAACTCAGCCACCCTGAGCCCTGTGCTGTGGCTACTGACAGCCACTGGGCAGTAGAACTACATTTAAACTGCCTGGTGTTGCCATTTGTGCTACAGGCACAAACATAGCTTTCATTTGTTTAGGAGGTCTGAATAGAACAAAACAACCTACTCCTCTGTCTGCGTTTAGATAATGGAAGAGTATTTCTGGATTTGAGTTCTTTCTTGTTAACAGCTGAAATGGTGAGCTAAGGATTGGCTGGGACAAGTTCCATGATGGATGTGAGCAAAGGCTTGTGGCTTTGATGAGATCAGCATGCTTAGCAGGCTCCATAAAGCTGGTTTGTTCTTTCATGGGATGGCTTGTTTCTGTGGCAGTCCTTCAGTCTCCTGCTGATGTGCAGGAGCTCATTTTTACGTGGCAGCATCCATCTTTAGCCCCTCTTCACTTCCATACACATTTGGCCAGAGCTGGTGGTACCTCAGAGGCCTCTCTCACTTTCCTCATCATCTCAGCAACAAAGTGTTCTTTTCTGCTTGAGTTTTTTAACTCTCTTGGTTAAGAGGTTGTTACTCACATGTAAAATGAGCGTGCTCTGTGGGATCTGAGACTTGTAACTTTCTGAAATTCCCAGGCAAGGAAGATGGCCATAGCTCTGATTTTGCTGGGTTGAAGTAGAAGAAGCCTGACTCAATTTCCAGCTTGCCACTTCAGGACCTTTCTTAGTATTGGGGTGAAGCTGCCCCTCGACACAGCTTCATTCCCTCGAGGGTAAAGCTGCACGTGGCTGTTTGTGCAAAAGATGTGGTGGCACTGTTCCTGTTTGTGTCCCTGAATGGACAGAGGGAGCACTTGTGGCAGACACAAGCTGCTGACTTTCCTGCTTGCTTACCTGCTGCTGGTGTTTACTCCAGATGGCAGGGATAAAGAAATTATTTCCCTCCTGTTTTTATTTATAGGCACTGAGGCTTGGATTTTTCTACAGATGTTGCAGCCTCAAAGACTCAGGGATAATGACAAAATAGGGTAAAGTTTCAGCTTGATAAAACATTTCACCCTATAAATTTATATATACTATAAACTATATACCATCACTCGTGATGGCAGAGCACCAAATGTTGGGGCAGTTGAGACAGTCACTGCACTCCAAGTGCTTCATTAGAAACATCAGAAGGCTCCAAGCATCAGCACCTTGGTGTTCAAAAGTCTCCCATACCTTTTACTCTGTAGCCTCCCAAGGGCAGCTCCACACAGCTCTGGCTCTTTCCCTTTCCATCTCCAGTTCTGGCTGGCTCCTTCCTGTCCCTATCAGAGCCACCTCACCCTGTCTATCCTATGGACAGCACCTTACCCTTTCTGTCCCTTTGCACCACCTCCTGTCCCTTCCTCCTCACAGCAGGGCCAGCAAACTCCAACTGATTCCCTCCCAGCTCACTCACTCTTATCACACCCAGAGCTGGGAGGACAAGGCTGTCACCATTTGTCACGGAGGGACACAAAAATGATGAGCTTTGACTCCAGTAGTTACAAACATCAGAAGGCTTTCAGAAGGCTTTTTCATTTTGTGCAGCCCTTTTATAACATGCTGTGCTGAACAACCATGTAGTTGGTTAGCAAAAACAACACTTCTCTTCATTGGCTAAATAACAGAAACAACACCTGGAAGAGCAGTGACCATTAGAGTCGAGATATTATGAAAATAATATTGCTATATACAGAAAACTGTCCTTGGTAAATGGATTTTTCTCAAGCCAGAGAAATCAGCAATCTGGCAAGCTGAAACACTTACAGTCTCAGAAAATCAGGCCCACACAAGGCTGTTCCCACTCTTGGATAATTAACACAGCTGCAATATATTAAGGGCAAGATTGTCTTCAGCACCATCTCCGTCTGTCTCCCCACAAAATGTCAAGAACAGGATGCCCCAAAACACACACACAGGACTATTGCTGGGTTTAAGTGGAAGACTTCAGCCCTGTGACAGCTTGTGTTTTGCCATGGTTTTAGGCCTGAAAGTTGGTCAGGGATTCTGCACTGGCAGGTGTGAAGCTGAGTTTGACAAGGCAAGGCCCTGGCATGTATGGCAGGATGAGGGTGTGTGTGCTTAGATGGTTCAAGGTGTTTTTCTAGTAGTGTTTGTTTGTTTTTCTGTGGTGTTTTATTTATTTAGCAACACCCAAACCATGGTATGACCTGTCAAGATCTTTGGGGGTGGGGGGCATTAAATGTAGGGTAATTAAGTTCTCTCTTTTGTTCTGACAGAACTTTAAACAATTTACAAAGCATATTTAAAGCAACAATATAATTTCATCAGTGTTAGAAGGCCTAAGCCTGTTAGTCCCAGGTGAACTCAGGCTCAGTGCTCACAGTGTGGGCACTGGTGACATGCTCTAAGCATGGGAGGAAGTAATTGACAAACTCTGAAGGTTTAGTGGCATTTCTGTATCTAAAGTTTCTACAGCGTAATTCAGTAACCACTGAAAACCCTGGGATGCCTTCAGGCTGAGCTTTACAGTAACATTTACTCCTGACAAGAAGAACATTGGTGTTGGCACTATTTCAGTATTTTCCTTATTCCCACTGCTAAACCCAACAAGATAGGCCACACTAAAATAGGATTCATTATTTGTGTTCTTGTTAACCGCTTGTAAAATATAAAGCGATTACCCCGGCAGATGAAGTGCCCGTGCTTTCAGGAATATCAAATGCCTGCAGAGTGAAGCTGGGACAGCTGCCACAAACAACAGCAGGCGCTTCCAGAGGTACCATGGGACTGCTCTGCTCTCCTGGCAGCTGAATGGTTTGCTGCTTGGAGCCAACACGTGCGTTCCCAGAGTTGCTATGAGGTTCTGCCAGCTCTCCTATGGGAAGCTAAGGCAGAGTCACCCTCGTGTTCGACACAGACATCACAGTACCGTGACTGGAAACTCCAGAGCTGCAGCCAGGTCAGTCTTTCCAGGGTGGAACTGCCTCTTGTTCAAGCCAAACCTTTCTCAAATGCCTCAGTTCTAAATGGTCTTTTAGAGAACACAACTGCAAATGCATGTAAAAACAGGAAGATCTTAAATTACAGATGTCACTTGGGTGTGAGTGGTTGTTTCTTGCTCTGTTTCTTACCTTGAACTCCACGGTGCTCTCAGCAGAGGGGCCTTACCAATGGCACTGTTCTGATGGCTTCTGCTGACCTCTGGTTCTCCCTCCAGACTTTAGTGCAGGGAACTGCCACAGAAAGGCTCATACCAGCATGGAGACTGAATGGGAATGTTTGTCTGGACATGGAGGCTGTAGCGGGAGCATATGGTGGGGAAGGAGTGCTCCTGAACAGCCTGTGTCAGCAGCACCCAGCCAAAGGTCAGTGAGAATGCAGCACAGCTGGAAGGAGCCCACAGGCCAGAAACAAACAACACAGGACAAGTCTGGCATCACAAGGTTTGAGGTTGTTTTCCATCCCTCCACCCAGCCCTCATTCCTCCTTCTGTGCCTTTTTGCTCTTTTTTTGTTACTTTTATGACTTACTCTTTTTCTCACATGCACACTTGTCATTCTCTATTGTTGCTATTGCACTCTTCTTCACAAGCTTTTTTCTTGCTTGTGCTTTTTTTTTTTCCCTTTCTTATTCATGCTTTGTTTCTTGGGGGGTTTTTTTTTGTGGTTTTGTTCTGTTGGGTTTGTTTTGTTTTGTTTGTTTGTTTTTATTTCACCCCTTGGTTGTGCTTTTCCTTTGCTTTTTTTCTTTGCACTTGTTCTACCTTCCTGTTCTCTGCTGCTTTTTACTACAGGTACAGACTTCATTCTGGAAAGCCTTCTCAGATTTATGCCAGGTCAGTTGTTAATCATTCAGAGGCCTCAGGTAATGACCAAACCAGTAGCAAACAATTGTCACAGCTTTGATAGAAGAACAAGTACAACCAAAATCCAGCATTTTCCCAACTGGAAACGATGACTGCAGAATTCAGTGGAAACTTGAAGGGAAGAAAGGAATCCTGATATCTCATCCAGGTAGAGCTAAGGCCTGGGCTAAGCTCTAACTGGGAGAGAATTCCCTAGACATGTTCTAAAACAAGGCTCTTAAGAATCTTGGGGTGAAAGACTACAATTGAATCATCTAATAGCTGTTCTCCTCTGAAATTCCCTCAGGATAGGGATGCTTTAAACACAGCAAACTGTTGGAGTGCTTCTGTAACAAGAACTAATACTGCATCTGATTACTGGGAGTAAAGGTCACAATACCATCCCTTCAGAGGAGGCTTTAGGCAAAGCTCAGGTATCATTTCTTGGAACTCTGAAAAACACTTAAAAATCATGAGGCAGCACTGGGTGAAACCACAGAGCCAGTGCAGAGACTGGCTAGAGAGGCAGCCTGGTCTAAGAGATGCATAAGCAGCTAGGGAACAAAAAAGGATCCTGGAATGACACGTGTCTTGTAGATAATTACACACAAAGAGATGGTAAGGTACATGGAAAGCTGGCTGTAAGACAGTAATATCTAAGTATGAATGATGCCAATTATCATATCAGCAAATTCACACTATGTAATCAACATTGTTACAGCATACCTCATGTTTGAGATAGAGAAGGGTCGAGCCACAGACTCTTGTCTAATAATGTGAAAAGGTCCCGCTTTATTCTTCTTTATAATTCAGCCATCCTGATCTTAACTACTCACTGACCTTTGACTGCAGCACACTCCCACCAGAGGGTTCCTTTTGCAGACTCTGACTGCTGGTTATTTCCTGCAGAAATATGACTGCAAGCATTTCCTTGCTCCCTCTCACTGCAGGCTGTAACCTAGCGTGGCTTTGACTGCAAACTCTCACTGCAGAGCCCAGCCACAGACCCAGACTCACCTCACAGCAGATTCCTCACAGCAGTAAGTGTCTCTCCCATTTTGGGAGAGAGTCTTCTAGTCTTCCCAAGCTGTTCCTTCAATACTTTCAGTTTCTTTTTCCTCAGGATCTTCCCCTAATTAGCTAACCCATTCTTTTATCATGCTCATAACACAGCTGTGACTTTATCAAGGGTGAGGTTGTCTAACTTTTTCTCCTAAAAACCTATCTAGTTGAAAAAGTTGAGTAATATATTCCAAACATTCACGTATCCATAACAGTAAAATGAAACAAAAGAAAACACTGAACAACTTACCAGTAAAAGCTGTAATAACTCAAGATTGAATAGCACAAACCTGGTATTAAATGAATTTTGACAGAGATAAATCTTAACAAAATTAACTCAATAGAACTCTGCCGTAAAAGGACTTTTTATTAATAAAACGTAGCTCAGTTATTACCTCAGTGAAACAGAAGGGACACTTAAGAAAACTTAATCATTAATACTGAATACAACTGTGATCTATATAAAACAGGAATAAAACATTGTCTAAATTTAATAATACTGAAACTTAGCAGACATGAGATTTACAAAATTATCTTAATAGAACTTAGCCTTGCTCAACTTAACAGAAGGTAACAGAGCATTAGATTATTGCAAATTAGTATCTTTAAAAGTTATTGATATGACAAAATGTGGCTTATTCTGCTGTTATTAACACAAAAATGAAAACGTGAACAATCTGTAAGAGAAATAACAGTGATGGTGTACTGGAGGGACAAAAGTTGCAACAAGTGTATTAAACTTTTAAGTAATTTAGTTATGAGAAAACCCATGGCAAATGCAAATTTCATGGAAACAGAAATTTAGTAGGACTTTTTAGAGTGCAGGGTTGCTGAAAAAGAATTTAATAACCTGTAATTTGGCAGACTGCTAACAGCTGAAGAGCTTCTCGCGATTGTATTTTGTGTCATTTCACCCTGGCAAATTTGTTAACATTCTTGTTAAAGAAATCAAACTGTTGAAATCTTCGATAGGTAATAAGGCATTGCATTTACTGCTTTCTATCCCTCCAGCAACCGTAAAACTGTAAAAAATTACAATTCAGTCAGAAAACAGAATTAACTTTAAAAAACCCCTATATCGACACGTTTTCCAGGCACACGAACACTCTGCGTAAAGCTTTATTAATCGGAGGTAGTCAGAAACCGCGCTGGAGCCGGGGGCTGCGCTGCCCGCAGGGAAAGGGGAGAGGGAAGAGAAAGGAAACCCCGGGCGCTGCCGCCTCGCAGCTGCTGCGGGAAAAGGGAACAAGGAACGCGCCGTGCTGCGCTCCCAGCCCTGGGGATGAGATCCTCACCTCGGCACTGCCCGGACAGCGGGGGAGCCTCGGGGGCTGCGGCATCCCCGCCTGCC
>WEIU01003384.1:493-10531 GCA_013389925.1 Aegithalos caudatus | reverse complement strand
TTTATTTATTAAACCCTTTTGATTTACAAGACACTCTAGACCATGCTGTGTCTCGCTAATTTTTTATAGCCACAAATCTGAACAGGCTGGACCCTGCAGATCTTATGGTAAGAATCTCCATAGAAGGTGCAAGGGCAACTGGATGAGATGAATAATGAAGATGTTTATTAGAAAATTTAGTATGATTATAATATTTATTTCTCTATGAAAGGAAATTTTTGACCAGACTTTCTTGAAATATTAATGAAGTATGGCAGTGCCTCTCCAGTTCAGCAATATTGCAACAGTTCTAGATCATGACTGTTCTCCAAGTCATTGGTCTTCAACTGCTCTTTGGTACTTGGGTCTGAATGGCCGATTTTGCCCCTCAAACCAATTAGGAATTAGGTTCATGAGGCAATGCTAGCCAAAAGCACTAAACAGTGCATAGTAAGCCAACTGTGGTGCTTATATGAAGTAAATAGAAGGTATAATAGAACAATTTTTTCACCTATCAAGGAAAAGCAAGAAATGTCTGTGGTTGTACAACACTGATGTCAATTAAATATCAATTGACAGTTAAAAGAGCATTTATTGAGATTTAATAGGAAAGGTGATGTGTAATCTAGTTAAAATATAATTAGATTTTCCACGCATAAAAATTGTAAAAGTATTTAGACTTTTAATTGGAATTTTAGAAGCTGGCTATATTGAGTTAATTATTGTGACAACTAATAGAATATCTAAGTAAATGTCAGTATTTTTATTAATTGATATTTAATTTTCTGTAGGCTGTCTTGGCAAATGTTAATTAAGTGATAGAAAATTCCCTACAAATTTTAACTTATTAATAACCTTGAATTAGGCTTTTATTGCTCACATAATTGGAAGTTAACTACAGAGCTATATACTTTCTCTCTACCCGTTACACAGAATTCAGGAGGATGAGATTTCTTAAATAAACTTACCTGCTTATTAGCCACACAAAGGAAAAATAAAGTCTAAACCTACGTAATTGTGTGGTGTAGAACATATCTGAGGAACTCCTAATTCCAGCCAAAGGAACTTGAACCAGGCACAGTGTACATTTTTCATGATTTCCAGAATACATATAGTACAAGTTCATTAACCAGGGCTGTAATATCTGGGATTCAAAAAAAGAAATAAGCTAGAATACTTAAATTCTTGATAATCAAAACCTTGCAGTTGTTCATGATGAGTAAACACTGCCATTAATTGGTTGTAGCATATTTAATTTAAATCATTCAGTAAAGACAAGAGAAATCAGGTCAGCATGACCAAATGCTTTGCCTTTTGTCAAAACACTGCACATATTTATTACTGGAAGAAATGAGTATTTCTGAGAAACTCTTATCTTCAGTCCAGAAGGTACTTCCAATCTCCTGACAAAGCAAGTTCTTCACAGAGAAGACTCAATACTGGTCAAAAATGCATACAAGTCCAGGACTATTTTTCCTTCTTATTTTCAGGATCCTTATGGAGATACTTAAGATTCCACATCTAAGAGGCAACTAGGATCATGAAGTTTCAGTGTTGTGTATTGGTTAGATGTTTATGGACTTACCAAGTTATGGCTTATTAATTTTAAGTTGTCTTATTTGAAAAGGACAGAGCTTACAAATATTGACTTATATCTGAGTGTATTATGTATCTACATACCAATTTCTTTAATTAAAGGATGGGATGCAGGCAAGGAGCCATCAAAGATGCAGACCTACATTTTTTCAAGTAATTGTTTTTTGAACTTTCACTGTGTGAAAGTTCTGGCCAATCATATCTCAATGATTTACATGAACAATTTCCACACCGGTGGTTTGATTCTTGTTTTCCAGAGATTCTGTGCCAGAGTAAGCTGTGGATATTCTGTGAACAATGAGCAGACTCCAGAGAAAGTAGGTCTTAACTACTCTATGTGGAGTTTGGTGTGCTAGGCATGTATACACTTTTCTCATAAATATCTGAAAATATTGAAAGAAACTTTGTCATATGAGTGAAAACATTGCTATCTTGTTTGGAAATTCAGCAGAAGGAGCATAATTTGTGTGAAAAGAGCAGACTGCCAGAAAAATCACTTGGGTGCAGTTATTCTAATCCATACACTGTCACCCTGTTCTTTTGCTGTTCTTTCTAAGCCTTCTGATAGTTTACATATTTTGGAGTCACACTTCCTATTAACAACATTATTGTTGTCATTCCCTCCTGCTGGGAGGGACAATTGATAGACATTTTCTCAGATCAGTGGAATTGATGTTGAACCTCTATCTTCCAATGTGGTCCCTTTCCCAGAAATGTATTTAAGGTGAAGGGAACAAAGTAAAAGCCTCTTTTCTTGCTCTGACTTTGTCTCAGTTGCGTCGTTCTGTGACAGTAGTGCATCAATACACATCTCTTCTCAATGTGGCTGTTCACATATCTGGTATTTTTATCCCCAATAAGTCACTTCTTCTTTCATTTCTAGCTAAAATAATTTTCTTTCACTCAGAGAGAATTAATAATAAATGCATCCTTATATTTTTTTTTATTTGTGCCATAGTAATTACATTCCTATTGACTACATAGGAAAACTTCAGTGAACCAGGCTTCTGATGCCTTTTTTCTTAAGATGGCACTTTGAAATTTAAGTCTGAGTTCTTGTAGGTAAGACATACTGTCCAAAGGTGGAGGAAAGTTATCTCTAGGGATCTGGGTACAGCTAAAAGTCTGTTCTGCTGTCTTCTAACTATATCCAAATTTCATTGATGCAAAGTGATTTAATATGTGTGACAAGGTATGATATATGTGATATCATTATATTATTACTTAATTTTTTCCACTTCCAGCCTAATATCTGTGTACTTTGTTTATAATTGTTGTGTTATATATTGTCATGTGAGTTTTTGTAATCTGAATAATTTTGGCTAGTCATCTTTCTTATATTCCAGTTAATGATGGTAAACACTGTTCCTTGACATGTGTAATTTATTGTCATGTTAAATGGATTATATTTTTCCATATGTCAACCCATATTTTAGAAATAATATATAACAATCTCTGTTTGCATGAATATGAAAAGATAGGATTCCAGATGTTTGTAGATGATTTTTCTAATTATGTTATTTAGATGAAAATATGCACATAATTTATATTGAGGTGGTTTGTGATGTCACAATATACATTGTATATGTTGATATCAAACTATTTTTTGTACTTAATTTTGTTAATTAAGAATGAGGGAGAAAATCAGAGATCTCTTTACTGTGATGGACTGTAGAGGATTCAAAGCATGCTCAGGTGATAGATTTCTGAGCTTAAGGAATCTTTTACTCCTCCTAGAAATACTTTTAAGAACTTTCACTACCACTGAAATCTCTCCATTAATGTAAAAACATTGCTGGACAGTGAAAAGAAAATTTTTTCACACAAATACTCATATGAACAAACACACTTTTATTTGGCATAAATCTTGTAGCACAAGTGTTAATCCAGCCCACTGGTCTGGGGTCACAGTCCGAACCCAGGGGGCTGAGGCCACCCCAAAAGGGTATCTCGCCAGAGACAGCCTTCTAGGGGGCCAGAGCACCCCCTCAGCGGGCAGAGAGCGTCTCAGCAGGGACAGGGCAGCTCTTAGTGATTTCTCAGCTCTTATGTGACTTCAGCTCTTGCATATCCCTGCCCTGTGAGAGACCTCTTTCAGCCCAGGGAGAAGAGAGTGAGGGTCCATGTGGTGATTCCGCATAAGGTAGCTTTATTGCATGGCACCAGCGAAGGGAGCCAGTGACAGGTACCCCGAGAAGCAATGGATCAGGGGGTTTTTATGGGGAAACCAGGGTGGGAGTGGAAGGGGACAAGCCAATGGTTTACAACAGATTTACATAAAATCTCCTGGGGGCTTATGGGATTTTTCTGTGGTCGCCGTAACTGAAAAGTTACTTTCTTATCTTTGGGGTCTGGCAGGAGGTTGTGCAATCCCTTTTATATCTCTTCAGCAGGCCTCTCTCCAAGGCAGGGCCTCTGGGGCCCTGCCCATCCCCACAAGTGTGATTATTGTAGGCACTGCAACTTCAAACAGGCTAAGCTTTGGTTTTGTTTTCCATCACATGAAGACACAAGTGATAGCTGTTTAACTCAGTAATGCCAATACCTGTCTTGCATATGTCTATTTTTAATAATTTTATTGCATTACCAATATGAAAAACTGAAACTAAAACATGTTTTAGCAATACATTCTTAAGGAAATCTTTTGAGTAATACTCAGCTTATGGGATAATCATTATGTTGCTTCAGGACAAAATTTCAGATTACTTACTTGTTTAGAAAAGATATTGAAATGTTCATGTTTTATTAAAATTAATATATTCCCCAAGACTAGATTGTAGATAATAGATAACATAGGTCATAGATTACAGTAGATTTATTTTCAGATCAAGTAGTTCCAAATGTGTAAAATTCAATATTTAGGGCTTTTTATCTTTCACCTCCAGATAATTTCTAGCAAGAAATTATAATTGTTCACTGTTTAGGTAAATTTTACAGAAGATAATTATGAGAACAATGAAACCACAATCAAAATGCATAGAATATTTTATCTTATATTATTTATCCTTACACTATAAGAATTTAAATATATCTGCAGGGTTAATCTTGTTGAGTACAAATCAGTTCTGAGTAACAAAACTATCTTTATGTTTCAAAAAGTATGTAAACATATGTTTAGTTTTCACCCTGCCTGGTGTTCATGGCTTCTTAAGGTTTCTTCAGTTTGGGAACTTTGAATTTTTTTTTTTTTCTATTCAAAGCGGAAATATTAGAGCAATAACCACTATGTTATTTTGTAAGGAGCTTTTCAAAGACCATCTCTGTGTGTCATTTTTTCTCGCTACATCCTCCATTACATGCTTGCAAGAAACTGAAATCCATGTATACACAGTGGACATATGCTACTCTGCAATACTCTTCTTGCTGAGTCCAAACTTTCAATATAATTCAATTATCTTCTGTGCCAATTTGCATTGCCAATGGTTTGACTCTACTTTTAAACACATATAAAATATATTTTATATATGTAATTGTCATGAAGAAAGGCCCTCTGTGTATATCCATTTAAATTTAATATGTTAGAATATTGTGTCAGGCATATTGGTCTTCCCTGGAATAAACAAACTAACCCTCTTCATGATCCTGCATACTTTCTTACATTTGAAGATTTTTTAAATTTTCTATTGTGACAACACCAATTAGTTTGTTATAACCCAGTTTAACTCCTAGCTACTTACCAGCATTTTAGCTGGTAATTTTATGAGTATGTAATATGATCTTGATTTTTTAAGGAAAAAAAAAATTACTACAGTGAATGAAGAGGTTTAATATACAATAGGTAGGTACCAATCACCATGCTCACTAGCAGAGGTTAGGTTCCCTCCACTGAGGCACCACTAAAAGTGTATTGTTAATATTACAATCGTTAGTGATGTCCTACTGAAAAATGTTTTGGATCAGCAGTACATTTAAGAAAGTTCTCACTGAAGTGGTTAATCTGAAGTGAATGAGACAACATAAACATCACAAATATCACTGCAGTAAGATATAAGTATTTTTGCCCTGCATGGATTTTTTGTTGTTGTTTTTTAAGCTGGTTAAATAAGAAAGTTCAGGATCTTGTACTTAGCTAATGGAGGGCTTCTTATTTACAGTTGTTTATCAGATGTGCAGTTTAAACTGAGATGAGTGCTGCAGTTTTGCTATAACTTCACAAAAAAGTTAAACTACTGAAGATAAATCATGGAAGTAAAAGAGTATTTCTGTGACAATTCACAGTTGACAATGATATAGAAAAATAAACTGAAAATAGTTACTGCAATCTGCAAATTTTTAACTTAGAGGAAAAAAGGGTATTTTAAAACTTGTGCTAAATAAGTCTATACCATGTGGAAAGTGGGGAAAAATATATAAAAGAGATGAATCTCAGACATAAACAAATGGTCTAAACAAAGATTGAGCAAAACTATTATTAAGTAAAATAACCTTTTCTTTCTTTCTTTCTGTAGAACACTAGGAAGCAGAAGCCAAAAAATTAGAATAGAAAACTGGGTAAGGGAAGTTGTTGCTTATGGTAATAAAATTATAGTTATTCTGTTGATTTTTTGGAATTCATACTAGACTTGCTAGGAAAAAAATTGAGCATAAATAATTCTGATAAGAAAGTTTGAACATTTCATGAAGACCAGAGGGGTGAGTACACTCTTCCTGCTTGCAAACTTACCCAAATTCATCAGTTGCCCACTGAGAACAGTAGAGAAGCATCTTTCTATTTGTGGTCTCTGGATTATGACCTGAATGACATCAAATATTCAATTCAGTGGAATATTAGTATACTGCTTATATAACAGTCCAGAGCTATTTGGTAATGACTAATTGTCTCAGTTTGAAAGACAGGCCTCTGCTAAGGAGGGCAGGAGCCTCCCTTGGAATGGAAAATGTAACCCCCTTCCGTGCAAATTTTTACAATTTTGAAATTAGGGGCTGTCAGGCAAAGAAATGAGACTAGGAATAGCAGTTCTCTCCTAGTATGTATAATCAAGCCAGCAGGCACCAGCAGCGCTGGCACTGGCAGCAAAGAGCCCCGGAGCCCCGTGACCCCTTCCTGGCCGCGGGCACGTTCCCCTGGGCGCAGTTCCGCTCGCGGCCGCCAGGGGCGCTGCTGGCTCACGGCGGGCAGGGCGGGAGCGGCGNGGCCCGGCTCTGAGCAGGGCAGGGAGAGGCGAGCTCGGGATCCCAGGCACCCGAGCAGATGGGGACAGGTCCCTCTTTTAGGGAGGTAGGTGATACAAGCTTCCAGTTCAGTAGCTGCTCCTACAAGCAGAGGCTCACCCCATGGCAGAAGCAGCAGCTCTGGGCTGGGCTCCACTGGCCACAGTGAATTCCCTCTCCCAAGCAGCAGCTCCGACCATCCCCCTCTGAAGCTGAGAGGGAGAGAGAGCCAGCAGCTGCCCCAGCCCCATCTTTTACCTGTCCAATTTTTGAGGTATCTCTGCCCCTGGAGAGAAACTACGAGATAAAAGAACTGTAACCAGATGCCTCCCTTCACTGAGCTTGACCACATCTTTTGTTTTTCTTAAGTACCTAGACGTTATTGTTCCCTAGCAACTTCTGGGGAAAAAAAAAATCCCTAAGTAAAAAGGAACAAAAGAAAGAAACCTAACGCCCAATGCTCATTTAAACTGCAGGAATAAGTGGGTTGCAAAATATGAAATGTAGATTGATCTTGCAGAATTTTTGGAAGCAAAGTACCTTATGTTCTCTCTTTTCCAGCCTTAATGGTCATGAGCTAAAGATTGCCTCCTTTCAGAAAATAACATCCTCACACATGTAAGGTAAACACATTAATTGGAGAATTGGCAATATCTGCTCTACCCTTGAAACAGAAATATCACACACACTGCCCTCTTTTGTAGGTGCAAGCTGAACTTGTTGTCTAAAGCACCATAAAACCACCTAAAATACAATAATCCACTGGTCAGCTGTTATTGTATTACCTACATGCTTTAAACAAGAATCTGCATGGTATTGTTTCTCCTCTAATTTTCCTCTCTGTCTTGACTATGCTATAATTTTCTTTGCCTCTCTCCCCTACACCCATTTTGTGGGATGTCCTCTTCACTGTTCGTTTAACCTTTCTCAACAACCAGTTAAGACAATGTTGTGTGCATTGGGTGGTATGACTGTTGTCAGAAACAGGGATCTGTTTTTGCTTATAGTTTATGCTGCAAAAATGGTATAGGAATTACTGGAAAATAAACCCCCTTACATTCCAGTTGGAATTAGCAGAACTGTTTTCCTATCTAGGCCTTTCTGCCTTGAAGCCTCCCTTCTATACTAGAAATTCTGGCCTCAAAAGAAATCACAGGATCACAGAATCACTAGGTTGGAAGAGACCTCCAAGGTCATCAAGTCGAACCCAGCCCCAACACCTCAACTAATCCATGGCACCAAGTGTCACATCCAGTCTTTTTTTAAACACATCCAGGGATGGTGACTCTACTACCTCTCTGGGCAGACCATTCCAGTATTTTATCACCCTTTCTTTAATTTTTTTTTTCCTAATATCCTACCTATATTTCCCTCAGTACAGCTTAAGACTGCGTTCTCTCATTGTCAGTTGCTGCCTGGAGCAAGAGACCAACCCCCACCTGACTACAGCCACCTTTCAGGGAGTTGTGGACACTGATAAGGTCACCTCTGAGTCTCCTTATCTCAGATTCTGTGATTCTGTGAAATTTTGGCCTGTCACAAGGAGATGGCACAGTCAGATAGTACATGTGGGGTTTTATGACTTTGGTGACATGCGTTGCAGGACAGTTTTCCTTCATTTGCATCCCAAGGAGTGTGCAATCCAGTATGTTAATGGGGTCTAATGAGTGTCTCACTTACTTGTGATCAGAATTTATAGTTGACAAAAGTGGTAGAAACAAAATTTTGATACTCTTACAGAATACTTAGGCACCAGTCAAGGCCCTCTGTCCTTTATCAGAGGGTCGTTGCAGGCACTGTTAAGGACCCAGACTTACAGCAAGGGTTGTTTTCCATGGTGAGGCGAGTCTGGCTGTTGGCTGCTACAGAGGCAGGATGTTTTGTGTGTTTTATTGAAGCAACACCAATGCATGAGGCCTCTGCTTCACTCCAGGCACTCAGGCACTTAGATGTTAGGCCTTGCTTGAGTCTGATGCAAGATAAGAAAGAGGCCCAGCTCATGTTTTTCTCAACCAATCTCATCAGTTGTTCACTATCGTAAAGCTGCACTGTACAATTCTGATCATTTATAGCCACTGTACAGCAAAAGGAGACATTATTCCTGTATTTTGCACCTAATTTTTTGTTTTATTAGAAAGCAATTGTTGCAATTGCAATTTGTATGTGTCTTTCTCAACATTTTGCTGTCTACTGGGAAACCAGCTGCATCTCATTTTACTACCATTTACAATGCCTAATTAATTTTTCTTGCTTGGTGGAAGGTAGACTGCTGGTTTCCAGTAGCATGTATGCACAACACTCTGTGGCCTGGATATTTTTCCTGTGACATTAGTGATAACTTAAACTAGTTGTTTAAATTTTTAACATCTCACGTAAACTAAGTTGCACTTTGAACTGTTTTTCTCAGAGGATTATTCCTTTTATTTTTCTCATCACTGTAGGATGTACTGACATACAGCTGGTATTGCAAAGGACTGTTGACTTAAGAAGCTAGCTATCTTTTTTTTCTGTATTTTTTTTTGTCCTCCCGCAAATAAGTTTGGCCTTGACTGACATATGTTTAGACATATCTAATATTTTCATCAAAGGAAGATTACTTGACACCAGCTCAGAATTGTGCTTGCCCTTCCTCTCTTCTTTTAGCAAAAATGGTACAATCTGGCACTATATTACATTCCTTGAAAGACTGGAAAAGAGTGGGAATTTTAATGGGAACAAATGATTAGTAGCTGAATAGTACTGTTATCTCTTTGTCCAAAATGAAACACAAATTATTGGTATGGAAAGCTCTCTTTTCCTCTCCCATTCCTTAAAAACAAAAGAAATTTAGAAGGTTTTCTATTATTGATTCTGCTGCACAAGAGATAGAACAAAAGCCAACAGGACTCAAACCAAAATACTTTATTGAATAATAAAAGGATGAAATCAATATATTTCTATCTGTTCAAGAAATTTCTCCAAATGACTTTCTGGGCCCCAGTGCTCTAACACTATACAGTTACTAATGGTTTTCTAATTTCATAATCTCCAATGCTAGAGTTTTAAATCTACTTACTTTAATTTCATGACATGTATCAGGGGCAAAAGGATGTTCATGTTACGTATTTCTATTAGATTAGAGGGTGCCCAAATGTCTTCATCAGGAACTCACATTGCAAGATTTCAAGGAGGGAAGGGAAAGAAAGGAAAGGTTACTTCATTATTCATTTCAGTTGTTAAATTAAGAAAATCCAGATCCTTCCTGTACTTTTGAATTGCAACATATCTGGCATTTTTTTCAGTCCAAATTCTTCTTTCAGGAAGCTGCAGCTT
>WEIU01003378.1:22424-39143 GCA_013389925.1 Aegithalos caudatus | reverse complement strand
AGAAGGAGGTGAAAAGCCAGGAGAAAAAAGAATGAAATCTGTACAAACCACCTTGCTTTTTCAAGTAAGAATAGTAAGAAATAAAAATTTAACTTGGGCCAGATGAAGGAACAATAAAAAAAATCCTTTCAGAAAAATTATCTTTAACAAAACATTAGTACTTACTCTGCTTTTGACATCCTTTAGTTTGGGGAGTATTTCCAAACCAAACCCATCAGCTTGACCTCGGGTCCTATTCCCTCCGTTCATATAATTTCCAAAGGCCAGAATCAAACCCAAAATTTCCTTTACACTTTTCATGCTCAGCAAAGCCTGGAAAATCGATACTTGTCTGTAAATTCAGTTGGCACAAAAATTCTAATTACTAATACAAAACATTTTATTCATTTTATTTTTGCTAAAGTTTTTTCTTGTTTGTTTTTACCTTGGTAGGTAAGGGAAGCTGAAGCTGGTACAATAATCAAAACTTCAAGAGAAACGTTTTTTAGACTATTTAAAGTAATCCATAGGAAGCAAATTATATGGCATTAAATACTATGTCAATAACAAAAGGATTAATGGAAGATTTCTAAACGTTCTCAGAAGATTTCAAAAGTCTTACAGATATGGAGATGGTTTATCATGAGTTTGCACAGCCAAATGGAGATGTGCTATTTTTGCTGCCACCAGGTTAGACTCAACCTGTCACTCAGTCTGCTTCCCAAGGGTCTGAAAATTCACATTCCTGGATCCATACTTAATCCAGATATAAGAGGGCTAAGGACTAACTAATTACATGCCTCAAAACAGTTCTAGAAACATAGTGTAGAACTATTTTCAGTTACATATAAAGACATGTCAGTTGACAATCTGAGGCCCCAGGCGTAATTCTCAACTATGTAGCCTTATACACTGGATAAATCAGTTTCAGTGCGAACTCCTCATAAGTGAACTGAAGGCAATATGGCTTTCCCTAATTCATACAACACTGATTCTTTATTTATGCCTCCTCTGGAAAGGAAAAAAACAAGCAACTATTTCTATTGCAAAGAAATCTAAAGGGGTAGAGCACGGGTTCTCTGTGAAAGCAAAGCAAATCAAAAACTAATCTTCGAATTAGGAAAAAAAAATAAAATTAACTACTATTTTGGTTAGGATGTTAGACCTTTAGGTCACTATTTAATTTCTCTTGTAATTTTCACCTTGTTCTACTTTTCATAATTTATTTGTTATAATTTAAAAATCTGGTCCTTAGTCTTCCATAGTATGGAAATATTAGGTAGAGCTTTTTCCCCTACTAAAAATTCTGCAGTATCAGGGCTACAGAAATTAATAGATGCCATGGGAAAGCAATAAGCTAATGACCATAGCAAGCATCTATTGGCACCAACAGTGGTATGCAAATAAATGGCAGTTTGCAGGGCCCTGTAATAAGCTTGTCTTATATTTAATGTTTAGTTTATGAAGATTATCTATTACACTACTTAATATGCAAAGTAATAAAAATCTAACATTTAAATACAAATAAATTTCTACATACTCCATGGGGCATCACACTCAATTCACTTTCCCATTTCCCTCTTCCTTTTGCTCCTTTCAGCAGCAAAAAATTTACTACACCTTTATTTCCTATAAAGCCAGTAAGCAGGATTAAGGTTCTTCACTTATGGTAAAAAAGAAGCATAAGTACTTTAAAATTAAGTTTTTATTTTGCTTTCATTAGGACTTACCTTGGAAACACGAGTTACAATATCTACTTTCCGGTGCACTGAAGTTATCCCTTCAGAGAAAACTGACTGGAAGATAATACACTGAGCTCGTTCTGCAAAGTTGGGGATTTGAGACAACTCATATAGAAATCTGTGGGGAAAAAGGAATATTAATGCATCTTAATAATTCTACTCTATGTGGGTTACATAATGGATCAAAGCCTGAAGTATCAGGAAATATACATGCACTCTTTCCTATTTGAATCAAATCCGGCAGAATTTATTGTTATATTCTTTCTGCTAAGAATGCATTAAAAATCCTAATAATGTCAAGAAAAAGGAAAGATATTAATATAATATCTTATCAGTCCATTATCGTATCAGTCCATTAAGTATCATAGCTACACAGGAATAAACAAAAGAAACCCAAACCAAAATCATTCACTGAAAACAGAAAAGGAAAATCAACATAGCACTACCTACGTACTAACTTAGGCAGCAGTTTTGTTTCCCTTAAAAATGTGCTCAGAAATACAGAACTCAATATATTCCTAAAAATTTATTTCATAAAGTAAAATGTCTGCTGACAGCTTTCTTCTGATTCTCAACATCAATTTCCTTGTTCTAATTTGCACCACACTTTCAATCATTTAGCAGCATCTACAGGAATACACCTAGCTGTGTATTTAGCTCTAAAATACTTGCAGAGCGTATCTGCCTTCAGTCACTGTTCAGCAAAGTTACTAAGTCTTCATCTGATCTATATCTGTCCTCACAAGTACATATTCCTCATGACTCTATTGTAGCTTCTTGTCTTTTAACTCTTTGGTAAATAAAAATAAACAGAGGCACATTCAACATCTCCAGTTCAGAACTCACAAAATGAAAGCATCCCAAAGGCATGAGTAATTCCCCTTGTTCATCAATTTATAAGAGATTGGCTAATAATACAAGAAGCTTGAGCATTTCTTATAATAACAATATATAAAACCAGTAATTTGCTCTTGGGTTTTGAATTCAAGATTTCAGAGATATACAAGCTTTCTTGAAATCCAGAAGCTAGCTTGTCTTTTGCTCCAATATCACTTTAGCATCATTCTTCTAATCTCCTATATACAGATATCCTTGGATTCCCCTTAATGCAATGCCATAGAGATTTTTTTCTACCACACTTAATTAGGGTAAATTCAGTATTCAGTTTATTAGCTTGAATTTTTAACTTTATTTTAATTATTTAAGCCAATACACCTGATCTTTCCAAATTATTTCTCTTTTACAATAAATAATATCAGTATGTTTAAATCTGCTTTATATATTTCTCATGCATGCTAGGCTTTGCTGAGTACATAGTGACTTAAAAAATCAGCAGAATTCACCTGTGGCTGGTGTGAAATAGTATATTTTAATTGGAACACTATTTTTTGGTTTCTTTTTCTTTCTTTTTCTTTCTTGCCTGATGAAAAAACCCTATTGTGAGAGAAGGATCAGGGAGGCCAAGCTTGGCTCTTAGACTTAAGAAGTGGGAAAAAAGAAATGCCAAGCTGGTATTAATAAAAATGCTTCCTATTGGGAATGAATGGTATTGCCAGAAAAAAAAAGATGGTATTTTGCACTTTGTGTGAGAGAAACAAAGGAAAGAAAAACCAAACTGCTTCATTAAAGTTCTAACATACATACAATTAAAAAGCTCAAATTTAAAAAGTCAAATGACACATATTCTTGCCTTCCTGTGAAGAGAACCGTTTCCCACATGGCTGACTATCGAATACAATGTCATTGTGCCTAGAGTTAAAAGAGCATCAGCATAAAAAGATGTCTCCAGATTATGGAATTCAGAGTATCCAAGTAAATAACCAGACAGAACACTTATAACTGAAATCTGTCACAAAAAAGAATCTTAGTGACTACAAACATAGCTACTAAATAAAAAGTCATAGCATGGAACTATGGCTGCCACAGATAAACCATCAATTCAGATGGACAAAACTTAAGAAGAAAAAGAAACATTCTTATTTCAATTTTACTCTGAGAAAAGTATGATTTTGGCTTAAAATAATGATGACATGGCTGTGACATAGCTTTTGGATGGGTTTCTCATTACTACAATTCTGGTGACTGAAAATAAACATAGAAAATACGCTGTTCATCTCCATGAGGTACATTGTACTCCTCTCTTTCAGAAACCGTAAATAAAAAATTAATTTACTTGAAAACTCCTTTAGCCTACCAGAATCTTGTAGTTAAGAACTTGAGAGAACTTTCCAGTCAGGCATATTGTTACAGTGTTAGTGTAAGAGAGGATTCTTGCAGAGGATGGACAAGGAAGGCTGATTCTAGGGAGGTAAACTAATTTTCAGATCACATTTATCCGCATTTGAAGAATATAAAATTTAGACACAATTTTTTGGGAAAAAGGTTTATTTAATCCTGCAAGCTTTTAAGTACAACAGCAGAATTCTAACTGAAGTCCAGAAGAGCTGTCTTCAAAGAGAAGCAACTGGCATTACTGGGACAGTGATTAAAAATCACTTCCTACTTCCTGAACCAAACCACATTCCAACCAGTATCACACTTCGTTACTATTTCCTTTATTAGTACTTATTTCAGGGTGGACAGGTCCACACAGACAATGTACCACAACTAAATGGGGTCTCTTGGAAACCAGGTATATTATCTGTACCCTGCTAGCAAAGACCCAAACTATGGCAAATTTTGCACATAAATCTTTATCGTGGCAATTAATATTACCATTTTAACAGCCATTATCATGTAGCATAATTTAGGGGAATATTGTTATGTTGTTGTTATATTTACAATTTGTGTCAAATTTAACATACAAGCAAGACAAATAAAAACCATGTGTACAGAAGAACAACAGTGATACCACTAATGCTTTTTATTTGTCTGGTAATCCAAGTACATGAGGGTTTTCCTTAGACTTAGTATGTGCAGCCATTTGAAAAAATTATTTCATTTATACTTTTTTTCTGATCCTCATTAGAGATAATACACAAGGCTTATGCCCCACAGTAAATATTTTTAATCACACATAAAAATTTAGCACTTTTCTATATTTAACCTTTTATGGAGATAATAAGTAAAGCACAGCTGAACAAATCTCCAGTTCTGCAGTTAGGTTGACTTAGAGGCTGTCTGAGACATCAAAGCCAGGGGCACATGACCTACTGAGTTTTCAGAAAGTGCTTTATTTTGAAGGTACAACAAAATTTACAGAAGTGCGTAAAGCAAACTGTTTTCCCCTTAAACCACCTTTTAAAAAACTAGTTTTCTTAACCTATGTAATTTAATTATAGGGTAAAATGGGATGCTTAAGACTTGCAGAAAGAGCACTGAGTAATAATCGATTAAAAAATAGCTTTTGTCTTTGATACTATTTCACTCTCAACCACCAGGCATAACTGCTTTATTTACATTTCTTAATTATGGAACAATGATAATATAAATCCAACTTTGCATTTAATTAAGATTAACCTCTCTCCACTATAAGTTACAAAAAAGACAATGTCCTATAACCCTAGAGCTCTACAAGATTCATATTCTCCAGAAGACAAAATGCATTCATATTTATTTAACTTGGACATACAGCAAACAGACTGCCAAAGATTCAAGCTCTGGAAAACATCAGCTAGCCACACAATGTACCCTTATGCCCCAAGCCAAGGAATGAAAGCCATGGATATGGGATGCACAAGTAAGCTAGGATATAAACTTTACAGATATTTGTCTTCTTAAGACTTACTAAAGAACAATAGCATCTCTTTATCAAGAGTAAGGTAATAGCCTTATCTCCTAATATTAGCCTATTCCTTAGTGTGCAGCCATAAATGAGTATTTAGCTGCCTCATGTAAGGAGAAAAAGAAAAAAAAAATAATTTGTTCTTCAGCACTAACATTTTAATGGGAAAAAAGGTACAAAAATACAGTCATTCTGACATTAACCAATCATATACTATATTTCAGTTCTTCCTCCTCCTACCCTTTCTTACACTAGAGACATCAGAAAAGACAAGAACAAACAACATGCAAAAGGAAATAAGATGACAGAGAGGCCTCTAGGAAGGAAGAATTGAAGAGGATAAGAGTACAAAAGAAAAAACGAGTGATGTAGCAGAAGACAAAAAACACTGGTAGGCCAACATCTGAAATCAAATGTATACACAAAAATAAAATTCAGGATTACCGTTCTGTTCATACATTCTTGAGGATTCTTTCACATTGGTCTAAGGTGTATTACAACAGAAGGAGCAACATTTAAGTTTTTCATCCTATCAGTTGTCACTGACCACAACAGTTGCAGGAGAGGAACTGTGACATCAGTCTTTTAGGCCTTCAAGGAACTTGATCAGTGTATAAGGTGTCTTTGGCCATAGGATCAACCCATACCCTCTGTTCATGCAGCTCTTTCAAACAATTAACAACCAAAATCAGTCTGGCCCTGATTTATGCAATGTTAATTTAGCCATAAATGCTCTACGGGAAGGATAAGTCTTTTACAAATGTGAGAATAGTAGCAAAAATTGTTACTGATTCAAGGCTATGTATTTTATCCATTCTGGTGGTCAAAGTTGATGTAATAAACTTTGTCATGTCTGAGAAAAGTTCTGTGATAAGGGCAAATTTTTCATCATGCCTTGAAATACACAAAGTTTATAATTTTAGAAAAGCTCATAACTACCAAGAATTATGTATCAAAATTGCTTTCAACATATAACAAAAGGACTACATTGTATAATGACAAAGTATTGAAAATAATCTTACTGTTCTGGTTTATCCAGAAGCTTCAGTTCTTCCTCTTTTGAAGTCTGATAATATTGCTTGATTTTATCCAGTTCATCCTTTTGCGCTCTCTGAGTGAATTAATACAAACTGATTAGTCACTAATTAATAAGAAATTAATACATTAATACTTTATCTGTTTACCTGCAAGCAGCAATTATGTATTTTTCACTGAGAAACATTTAGACTATGCAAAAGAGCAATGCTTAAAGATCTATGATAAATTCCATCAGTGTCTTATACGCCATTTACTACTCAGGACCATCCCCAAGAGTCACACTGTGTGCCCAAGAATATTGTTGAACTACTTCTTGAACTCTGTCAGGCTGATTCTGTGACCACTTCTCCAGGGAGCCTGTTCCAGTGCCCAAACACCACCTGGGTGAAGAACCTTTCCCTAATACCTAACCCAAATGTCCCCTGACATGACTTCAGGCCATCCCCTCAGGTCCTATCACTGTCACCACAGAGAGATCTTCCCTTCCTCCCTCTGTGAAGAAGCTGCAGGCAGCTATGTCTTCCCTCAGTCTCCTCCAGGCTGACAGGCCAAGTGACCTCAGCTGCTCCTTGGGAATCTAGAGAGTTCCCAGTCAACTGGAATGTCTTCCCCTCAAGGTCTTTCACCATCTTCATAGCCCTTCTTTGGATGTTCTCTTTAAACACTTTATATCTTTGTCAAACTGTGGCTCTCAGCACTGCCCCCAGCACTGGAGGTGAGGCTGCCCCAGCACAGAGCAGAGCAGGACAATCCCCTCCCTTGCCTGGGTGCTGAAGCTGTGCCTGATGCACCCCAGGACACGCTTGGCCCTCCTGTCAGCCAGGGCACTGCTGACTCATATCCAACTTGACAACACTGACCAGGACTTCCAGATCTCTTCCAACAGAGTTTCTCTCCAGTGTTTCATTCCCCAGAGCTGCCCCTTCCCACGTGCAGAATCTGTCACTTGTCTTTTTTAAACTTCATGTGGTTAGTGATTGCACAACCCTCTGATTTCTCAAGGCCCCTCTGCCTTCAAGGGAGCCAATGGCTCCTCCCAATTTAGGATCATCATCAAACTTACCTAACACATATTCCAGTTCTGTGTCCAAGTTGTTAATGAAGATGTTGAAGAGCACAGGACCTAGGATAGAACCTTGCAGAACCCCACGAATGGCACATCACTAGTCTGATGTCACCCTATTCACTACAACCCTTTATGTCTGACCCATGAACCAGTTTGCTCACCCATCACATAATGTGTTTATCCAGCTGTGTGCTGGACATGTCATCCAACAGGATCCTGTGAGACAGCATCAACAGCTTTACTGAAATCCAAAAAGATTACCTCAGCTGGCTTCTACTTTGGTGATAGAATCACCAAATATGTTGATTTGAAAGGGACCCATCAGGATCATTGAGTACAACTCCTGGCCATGCACAGGACATCCCAAGAATCACACCGTGTGCCTGAGAGCATTGTCCAAACACTTCCAGTTGACTGGGACCTCTCTAGATGCCCATAAGCATTCAAAAATCATCAAGAAAAGGCCTCATAATTACATCTCCTAGGTCTTTGAATATTATTGGATGAATTCTATCAGGCCCCATAGACATATAGGGATCCAGCTGCAGCAGCACATCCCACACAAGTACTGAGTTGACTGGGAGTTGATCAATCTCACAGTCATGGTCATCCAGCTCAGGGCACTGGGAGCCCTTCAGCCCATCATCAGTGTTGAAGACAGAGAAAAAGAAAGCATTAGACTTCTCTTTGTCTATGTTTGTCTATGTCCCTGTTTGTGAAGTGGCCATCCTCATCCTGTAACCAGCTGATGTTATTTTTATGCTACCTTCTGCTATTAAGATATTTAAAATCCCTCACAGTTCTGTCCAGCTTCAACTCCAACTGAGCTTTGGCTGCACAAATTTTCTCCCTAGAGTGGCAAGCAGGCACATCTGTATTTCTACCATACCAGCTGACCTTGTTTCCACTGGGCACACACCTTCTTTTTTTTGCCTTGGCTCCAAAAGAAAAACCCAGCTCAGCCAAGCCAACCTTCTGCTTCATCTGCTTGAATTCTTACATTTGAGAATTGCCTGCTTCTATGCCTTTCATGAGATGGTGTTTGAAAAATAATCTGCACTGATGGACCCCAGAACCTTCATAAGCATTTTCTCAGGGAACCTTACTCACTAGTTCCCTGAGCAGCCTAAAGTCTGTGTCTGAAATACTTCGTGATTAAACACATTTTTACTCCACCTTTACTTACATTTTCATATAGGGCTTCCAGTGTCTCCAGATCTACTACGGAGTCATCAACACACAATATAGCTGTATATAATACAAACACAAATTAGACAATGGGAAATGTAACTTAAGACTTCAATTATTTTTCCTGCAAAATGTACCTAGATAGAGGACATATATGTACCCAGTAAATCCTTTTTTTTTTATTTTCAGTATTTTATTTTTGTTCTGATGTTAAATCACAGAACTCCTGCAAGAATGTTCTATAAATTCTCTCTTAGAATAGAGTTCTACTTTTTCTCTCCAATACAATCAGCAGTGAAAGATGTGACCAGTCAAGTAGCCAGTTGATTGTGTAGCTGTCTAGGCAGGAGAACATGAAAACAACAGATACCAGACAACAAACAGCACAGATTTCATGCTAGCTTAGAAGGCTGGATGGGAAGGAATAGAGAGTGAGGGTATTTAAGTCTCCCTGCATGCAGGGGAAATCAGAGAGGTATGCTTTTCTAGGAGCTAGAAATTTTGGTAAGTAGACAAGAAGCAAACTTTCAAAGTTTTTAAGCTATAAGTTTAAGTTATTTGTAAGCACAAAAGACTGTTCTATGATTTTTAAGTTATCTTCAACAAGTTCACATTTAAGTTAGCTTTATCTAATGGAAAACTAACCACATGACAATTTACAGATAAATACTTTTCAATACCACACAGACACACGAAGTATACTCTTCAGTGATTAATTATGCTTCATTACTAAAAATGAGACGTCTCAAAATATTTCCTATCTTAGTTCCAACTATTACTATGTTTGGAATAAGTGACACAGGTGCTTCCAACATTTGCAAATCCTATTACAATTTAGGCAATGTATTGGAACGCTTCTGAAAACTAAATGGGATTGTTTCATGGTGCTTTCTAACGCACTAATACTAAATTCCAGTAAGCTGAGAGATGCACAACGGAATGGATGTTTAAATTAAATTTAAACTTTGGATGTTTAAATTTTCTGAAACCAGCTTTTCCTCAAGAGTCAAGGGGACTAGGCACAATTTTTGAACATATGACTTATGCTTATATATATATATTACTGAGAACATTAATCCCAAAAGAATCAAGCACATAACCAATGAGATGTCATTAGCTGCTATCTGATAACTTTTAATTCAACTGCATTGTATTTCCTCATATGATCCTTGACTGCTTATGAATTTAGAGGATCTTAAAAGCTCTTGCTGCATTTACAATCCATGTCTGAAAGGCGTAAGGCACACATCTTTAAATAATTATTTAAATGTAATAAGCTTTCGCCTGCTCTACCACCTACCCCATGATTTTACATTGTGAAATTAACCAGCAGGCTAGTAAATTTTCTGTGTGGCAGGCTAATTAATTTTATTAAAAGGTCCAGTGACATTTAGAATGCTTTAAAATTCTGCCTGTCAATTATGATTCCATCTGTTGACATTACACCTAGGTTAGAAGTGAAGAATTACACAGAAGACATTATCAATGAAAAAAGCAGTATTTCCAACCATTTTTGTCCTACTGGAAAGATTCAAACCCCTCAAGACTGTAACCAAATGTAAAGCCTGAACTACTGAGATTGACCAAAATCTTTGTTTAAAGAAAAATCCTTAGGGTTTGAATTTATGAGATTATCTCTTTTCTCCTGCAAGACAGTTCCAGGAGTTGCACCACCTTCTGTATCATCCAATAAAATTTCAAAAGAACCAAAGAGATGGAAAATCTCTTGGAAAACTGGTTTCACAGTCCAATATATTTAATTGTTAATATTAACAATATGCATAGTGAGTTAAGAAACTTCCCCTCGTGGTTTAACTTTTATCTTGTTTTAGTATATTCTGATATCTGCTTACAAGGAGAAATTTACTTGTCCAGAGCTATCTAGAAAAAAACAACTTATTGGAGGCAATTTAAAATTATACTAGAAATGCAAAGCATGTAACTGATAGTCAAATTTTTATGTACACATCTATTAGGATGACAGGAAGTAGTTGGATAAAAACACACTTTAATAAGAATATCAAGAGTTACACACCTAGCTGAATATCTTAGCCAGATATTTGTCACCAGAATAGCCTCAGAATCACAGAGTGGTTTTTAATGCTCTATTATGTTATCCATGTTTCTGTATTCAACATCAGACCTCACAAATCAGCATTGCTTTGAAGTGACATGATAAAAAGTGTTTGTGATAAAACTAATGAAATACAATCTGCTAAACCACATTTTTTCTAGATTCAATAATTACCAATTTTAAGATATATTGACACGAGTTATTTTCTCTCTTGAAGAGAGATGGCAATTGTATAAAAATAGTCAGAAAATATTTTCTCAGTTGATTGCTATTCAACCTGCACTGCTATTATTGGCAATGCATAGACAGATAATTGCAGTTAAAGATTAAGTCATACAGTTGTATGGATGTCAATGTATGTGGAGACACATTCCCAGTAAGTCACAAGTATTGCCAAAATCCACATACCTCCTTTATTTCATCTTCATACATTTTAATGTCTTAACCCATTTTTTTTTTCATTCAAACTGATTGAACTGAATGCCATGTACATTTGGAGAAGAAGACAAAAATTTAAACAAGTAAATTTATGAAGATCAGGCCATTTTTTTTGAAAAAAGTATTAATTTTGAAAACCTGGAAGAAATCCCCAAATTCACAGGTGTCTTCATATTCTTCTTACTCTTAAAATATGGCATATGCAATACATTCACAGTATTTTGTGTAAATTAGCTTGAATTGGGGCAGCTGAAAAAAACCCATTGCACTAGATCAAAGAAAGCAATTGTTTTGATTTTCATTTATAGTAACAAAAACTTTTTAATTTTTATATGAAAAACAAAACCAACTTTTAATCATATGTATATTAACTTTATCAAAATTAATATAAATGTTGGTATGTTTTTCAAAATGTTTTTCCTGATACAGTGAAGATAACCACGATACTTTGCTGCTTTAAATCTCATTATATCTAGCTTATGTAAGTGTAATAATATAGGTGAAGTATCATAAATCTACAAAAGAGGCTCCAAAACAATTAATAGCTATTACAATATCAATCATCATTGGTGGTTTTTACTTTCATCTTGCTTTCTAGTTAGCTGTCTTCCTTACACTGTCACTTCAGTTAGAATATTTCACCTACACCTCACAATATGTCAAAAGGAAGTAGAGTCATGCTGTGAAAAGCTGGTAATTTTATTGGGTTCCTCTACCTTTAAAAAATCTGTTACTTGGCCAAGTCTGGTTTCTGAGATCCTTTTTTGCAGGGAAATTGAGGCAAACATTTTTATGTTGCCTATGGTGTCTGCTCACAAGAAGAAGAATTTATATACACAAGGATCATTAGTGCAGGGTTGCACCCATTAGGATATAATAACCGTCAGCTAGGACAAAAAACAGATCAGCATCATGCATTCAAACTAACAGGCACACATAAAAATACTTGCCAGCTACATTTCACATACTAAGAGCATTGCTTCGAATATAAACTTATGCCAAAGGTTTCTAATATACTAACTTCTAAAAAAAATTAATCTAACAGATTCCCTGCTACACAGATCTTTCACGTATTCTGATCAATTAAAAAAGTAAAGCAAGAAAAAGATGAGAACTTAAAAAGCATACTGTGTGCAGTCTACACACAACTTTAGAACTTAGAGTTTAAATATGAAAAATATAGTTACCTCCTCTAAATCAGCTTAAATACCAACAGTCTTAAGGCTGAATCTGGTATACAGCCTCACTCCTACTAAACACATTTTGATTAAATCAGGATTTAAGTCCTGCTGACAGAGCTTACCAGTATCAAACCATTTAATGTGACAATTAGACAATAAAATATGAAGAAATCACCTTAGCTGCTCCCAAATGATAAAACAAAAGTACATTATTTAAATAAAAGGAGCTTTCCAAAGCCACATTTATTTGACCTGGAAGTACTTAGTTGTTTTATGCACTGTATTCTGTTGAGTAAGGCTTGATTTCATGGGAACGCGCAGCCCGGCAATGGAAAATTTAAACGAAATTGTGATTGACCTAGCCAATTAGACAATGACTGTTAAATACTTGGCAAAACTGCCTGTGATATTCAAATCTCTGTGGTTTACTTCTCACAAATTGATATGTTATCAAATTACTTAAAGTTTTTCTCCAGTATAAACTGCCATGCAACACAAAAAAAGTATACACAATGAAGAAGCACCATGGGCACAATGGAGGTTTAGAAGACTAAGAAAGCTCAGATCCTGCAAGAAATCATGAACAAAAGATTCTGTGACTAATGGTAACCTACCCACACACAAAGGATGTCCACAACAGATTCATAAAAATGTATGTTGTGAATTTTTCCAGAAAAGAGAAAAACATTTAATTTAAAACAAAATCATGTCCTAACTTCTGAGATGGGTATGCAGCTATCTTTATAGTTCATGCATAGTATACAGAATATATACAATACATACGTGTAACATTTTGGGTAGGTGGGAAAGTTACACAGCTTTGGAAAAATAATTTAGATGTGCCATAAGGCATAACTTGCACTAAAAATATACATTCTATGGGCTCTTATTAGAGCAATCCCAGGATTATTAAAAATATAATACCAAATCAGAATGGTTATTAGACTGATCACCAGTCTGGTTGGGTTAATCTACAGTTCAAATTCTTCCAATTTTTACTTCCATATGCTGTCAATGAAGTGGAAATCACAAAGTTGAAGGAAACCAGTCAGACACTTCACTTTTAGCATTAGAAATAATCTCTATGCTAAGGATGAATGTTAAGTTCTCCCCTTTTTCATACAGGCTATAGTCTGTCAACACTGCAGTGCTAAAGCACAGCTACTATAACGTTGGTAAATGTAGCAGCAAAGTCTGCAGCTGTTCTGTGGGGAGTCAAACTGCACTTTATTACCACACAGAGTACAGTATGCCATTAACTGTGCATCTGACATCATCTACCATATCTCAAAGGTTTAGTCCCATGGAAAGTACACCAGATTGTATACCACCAGACCATCTAATGAATGTGCTCTGACAGTGATCAGGGATATCTGACAGTGAAATACGTCCCCAGTGTATAGAAGCAGAGCTTCTGGTGCCCTGCAATTTTAGTGGCAAAATTCAAGTACTATGAAGATAGGGAGGGATTTGAGAGGATCACTCCTTTGAACATATACATCTACATTTTATCTACATCCCATTTTCTGTAACTAAAAGTTTGTTTCATCTGGGCTGCCCCACAACTGTGCCAGTTAACTCTTGAACAAGGATCTCAGTAGCTCACAGACTGCCAGCACAGATGACATAGACTGCAGAAAGGAGTACTATTACGTGTTTTCCAGTGCACTGTTATTGCCAGCTACTGTTTTGGAGCTGTCTCAGTGAGTGGAATGTTGCCCTGTAAAAAGCTGGGACAAGGACCCACACAGTGTTTTCACATACAGCTACAATCAACATTTCCCATTACAAATAAAACTGAAACACCTCACTGTGGCGCGAGTTGTAGGATTTTAACAGCAAAGCCACACAAATAGTGTTGATCCACAAGTTTTATCTCTCAAGTTGAAGTATTTCAGCTGAACAATGATAGGAAAAGACAGAAATGGATTGATATGAAATAGAGATTACTTCTCTAAGTGTGGCCACTTAAAGCTTACCTAACAATTGATCCTTGTTTCTTTTTATAAAGGTTTTAGAAAAATGCAGAGAAGCAGCTTAAAAATATTCTTAAACCTATGCACAATTTGATTATTGATATTTGTGTTTTCAATATACAAATTCTATATAGCATACTGAGTCAAACAGATTTTCTGCCTACTTCTTCTGCTCAGGAAATGAGTAATATTAATAGTGGTCTAACCAAAAAACTTTATTGCCCTCACCAGTACCAGATTCACCAGTGTTCTCAGAACACTGAAGTACCTAGGATTTGCTCTCTCCCACAGATTAAAAGGTGAGTATAAGAACAGGTGCAACATGACAATGTCAACTTTCCCTGTGCATCATATAACACCAACACTACCCAAAATAATTATTTAGTTTTGTCTTCTCCTTAGACTGTACTCAGAAGCAGTATGGATACAAACTTATCTGCAAAGCCTGAACTTCATTCTCTTAAATGAACATGTGTGGGAGATCCCCCTCCTGAAGTGTGGTGGCTGGCACATTATCAAATGCAAACTCAAACATCTGGATGCCAGATATGGTCAATTGCTTGTTTTGCACTGCTGAGTTATCTACAGAATATGCTGTGAAGCTATGTACTTTGATTTGAGAGGATAATCCTATGGATGCAGAAATCTCACACTATTTTAAAGGAGGATGCAATTTTTGTCATGGTGACTCTTCTCTATAATATTGCATGCATCTGTATGCACAGCACAGTTCATTTGGGAATTCCTCTACATGTATTCTGCTACCTAACTTCTACCTAAGGTAGACTAGCAAGTACACCACACATAGACAGTACATTCATCTGTATATGACTTCACAATAAACATGGCCCTAAAAGCTTGAAATAAAAATTACATATCTTTTTTCACTTTTGACTTTCTCTTGCCTCAGGTTTCTACATTCTCTGTTCTAAGTGGTAAAAGGTTATTAACTTTTCCCTGTTTTTCATGTACTGAATTATGCCATGGAAATTGGAGTGAATAAAGAGATGAGTGCTTAATTTGTATATTCTTAGAGGTAGCTCTTTGCAACTTTGCTCAAAAAAAAACCAAAAAAAAACCCTCAAAACCAACAAGTTGCAACTTACGACCCAATGATTACATGCTTTTTTTGGTTAGGTGTTGCCATGCACTGTTTAGCCTATTATGAATTTTTTTCACCCAGTGCACTGATTGCAGCAGTCTTCAAATAATTTGTCTGCTGACAGGCAGGACTGCCCACAGATTTAAACTACACAAAATACTATGGAATATACAGACATTAAAAGAGAAACAAGCATAATTCTACTGTTGTCTTCAGAGTAATTTACATTTCTCAAGGTCCTCTCTACAATGTTTTCCCTGAGTTTTTTGAACTGTTTTTTCACCCTAGATAGAGTCTTTGAACACTATTAAACACAGATTTTGATTAGAATCAGTCAGACTGCTTTGTTAGTATGTTTTTTTAGAAGTTTCACTAATGGTATTCCCAAATCCTGATGGTAGCTCCTAGCTGTTTCCATATGCAAGAGGCAGCATATCCTATTGCTGCCTTGAGCAACACGTGGTGACAGGCCAGTCATTTGCTACCTCAGACGAAAAAGGGTGATGAGTTCTAAACTTTTCTTCAGTGACAGCACTTGTTTTGGTGTCTTTCTTCTACCAACACTCTAATTTTCATTAAACTTGTAGGACTACATTAGCTATGTCTACAACTGCAAGCAGTGTAGTCTTAAGAAATGGATTTGTAGACAGCATGGGATCACACTAGATGTGTTTCAGGGAGTTTTAACTATCTCTGAGCTGATCCTGGGGAATTTAGAGACTGCTATACATGGAGACTGATGGCATGCTCCTAAAGCATATCTTCTCATTTGATTTGATCCTGAAGGATGTTTGTGCACTCTGAGACTGCCCTGCATTGCTCTGCAATGCAAACACTGCAAAGGGGACAACGTGATTCAAAAGTGCACTGCTAACTCAAGCTAAAAATGCTATTGTATATATACCCAAATACTTGGGTCATTATGTTATCTTAGATTTGATATAAATTGGCCAGAAGATTTCAAAAGCTACACAAGTACAGTGAACAACTGAGAGAGAGAGATGCTCTATTTTAGCAGAACATAATGGCATGGAAAAAAAAATCTCTGAAGATGCTGAAGAATATTACCCAGTTTTTGTAATAAAGCTTCTATCCTATCCCTCTGCTGCTGACATTTCTGCCAGCAAATTATTCAGACCTTTAGTAATAGCAGTTTTTTTCCATCTCATTCTGATACCTTTCACACAATACTGGCAGGCACAAAGTTATTC
>WEIU01003378.1:0-20668 GCA_013389925.1 Aegithalos caudatus | reverse complement strand
CTGCTAATTCAAGCTAAAAATGCTATTGTATACATACCCAAATACTTGGGTCATTATGTTATCTTAGATTTGATATAAATTGGCCAGAAGATTTCAAAAGCTACACAAGTACAGTGAACAACTGAGAGAGAGAGATGCTCTATTTTAGCAGAACATAATGGCATGGAAAAAAAAATCTCTGAAGATGCTGAAGAATATTACCCAGTTTTTGTAATAAAGCTTCTATCCTATCCCTCTGCTGCTGACATTTCTGCCAGCAAATTATTCAGACCTTTAGTAATAGCAGTTTTTTTCCATCTCATTCTGATACCTTTCACACAANTAGCAAAAAAGGAGACATCAACTTGAGTTGTTCCAGCAGTTGTTTTAAATGGTGAATATTTTCCTTTTCTTAATGTGAAAAAGAAATAAACAATATCCTTAAACAATATCTTTTTAAATCCAGAACATAAGCAGACTCTCAATTACCCCAGTGTTCTGAAAAATCTGTATTTCTCTACAGCTGTATTGGCAAACTCAAATAATTTCTACCAGTAATGGAATTTACAACTGACTAGCCCCATGCTTTGTAAAATGCCATCCAGTAATTCTCTTGCTGATTCTTATGTGGTAACATCAATTTGGGATATACTTCTTATACTGTTAATGAAGCAAAATGTAAATATTAAAAAATACTGATTGTATGTTTGAAGCCCAAAAGATTTATGTGTAAGCCCTCCATTTAATTCCTGTTGGTGGATGACTTGCTTTAGAAAAAGCAGGGAACTGTAGGGGAAGAATATGAAAACACTCTGAAAGTGTTATGCTAACTATAAAGGTACAGAGGGAGTTGTACCTAAATTCTGTTCTAGTTTGTATGTGAAACTTTTACATATACTGGAATATACTGGAAGAAATATTCTTCTGGAAGTTTAGGAGACTTTATGTGACAAAACACATTCTGCACTGTCAGAAATTATCTGAGGGCTATGATAAAATATCCATGCAAGGACAATACATTAAGTGTAAAACACTCTTACCTTGTTGAATATCCTTCATCTCCAAGTGCAAACTTGATATTAAAATTCCTACAGTTTGAGACCGTTTTCCATCCAGCAATTTGATAATCTAGAAAGATGATGCAAAATGATCTGAGATCAAGGGAACATTCTACAAAGGATTCAGTCACTTTTATAGCAGAAGCTAATTTGTGAATTGAAGTCAATATTTCTCCTAACATCAAAAAGTTTTATATCTTTTTGTAAGACCTTCATTTCATCTCTGTGCTCTGCACCTTAAGAAATGAATTATAAGACTGAATTCTCACCAGGTCTTCTAAAGAACATCACCTCTTACTTGTAGGATGCTATTATGCAGGAAAGAAAAAGGCACATCAAATATTTATTCTGAAATATGGTTCCCCCCCACTTTTTCTTAAATGATATTTAAGAACTATTAAAGACACTGAGTACATCACAAGTTCCTTAGTTTGTCTGGTAGTTTACAATTCAGTGTGAACAGGCTTATGTCTATTTTTTTAGCAAAGAATCAATTCCTGACCGAGAAGAATTGAAGAATTTTCTTTTTATACCCTCTCAACACTACTTCTGGAACACTGGGCACTACTCAAAGTATTTCTTTTGCCCGTGTCTGAATGTACTTATTCCACACTGTTGACACTCCACAGGATTTCAGAATTTTTTTTCACATTTGGGTACAGATATTTGATAGTATAATATACTGATATTCAGACTGTAATACTTTCTGATGTCAGTTTAGGGGAGAAGAAGAAAGAAGTGGAAGGGAAACCTTTTTGGTATTTTGTCTGGTTGAAATTAGTTATAAAGAAGTGTAGTTCAGATGTTAGAAATGTAAAAAAAAAAAAAAAATCCCACAATTTCTGGGCTATTGGTATTTGTGATTTTGATTTATTTCATAAGGAATATATGACAGGAGCACATCACAAAATGCAATACAGACACAAGTTCTTCAAAAATACAACATGTTCAGATCCAGTAAGCAGATGGCTTACTTCATAGTGTTGATGCACAAAAACTATTAAAAATACTAACTCCTATGCAAAATTAAAACTAATAGCTATGTTTTCCCTAAATTTATATTCTTAGTATTTGAAAAATATTTAATTTATATTTCTCCAAATTTAATTTTAACATTTAAATTAAAGGTGGCACTTCTATTTGAATATTTAATAATAAAAACTTAAATTGTTATCCCTTATTCCTGGAATACTTTTATTGATGCTCACATTAGAGACAGTTATCTGACAAAATTTATACAAACTCATAAAAATGTTTCCTACCTGTGTTTCATGTAATTTACAAATATTTAACTATGAAAATACCTAGTCACTCATCTATGCAAAACTAAATTTTTGACAAATAGGGGAAAAAGAGAAACAATACTGACATTTTCACGTTAAAATGTGAAGTTAGTTCTTAGAGTACTGAAATTGGAAAATACATGCACAAGTTGGAACACATGCTCTCTTCAACAAATAGTTGACAGATATTTTGCGTCCCTCTTGTAGGTACTCAATAATAAATATGTTAAAGTAGATACTGCATATTTTCTGTTAAAATTTCAAAAAAAATCTATTCTCAGAGTTTTTTCTGCCTATATGTACAGCACATATGATGGATATTAAGAAATTAATACTATGGAAAATGTTTTGTTCAAATGACAAAGAATTCAGGATCTTTATCTCCTGAGCACACAAGCAGACAAGATGATTTTGCTCCCATTTACCTTAAATGAACACCGTGGAAGCATCACATTGTGGTGATATATTCTTCTGAGCAAATGTAAGTAACTGCTCGGTTTATCATGGTCATTTCTGAAGCTTTACATGAATTTGCTGAACTCCACAGCACATTAACTTCTTACAGGGATAATTACAGGTTTGAGTAGTATGCAATTTGTATAGCATTCACTGACCTTCAAGTTGACCTTGTTCAGGGCAAATTCAGAGTTTGTCATAAACCCCATTAGACATGCCTAGTTTGAGGCAAAACCCTTCCAGACTATAGCTGTTGTAGACAATGTGACATTTGAAATCATTCTACTGAAGTATTTTTAAGTGCTAATATATTCTCCAGATATGATCAAACTAGCTCACATCACTAAGCAAGACCTCCCCCTCCAATGATTTGTGAAAAAAGCCCTTAAAGACAGCCCTATATAATTTTAAAAGTTTAACCAGAGATTAATGACTTAAAATGGCAACTGACTGTATGTTCACATGCATTTTAGACAAATGTACACATGGTCACAATTACCAGGCATCAAACTAGATGCAGCCTACCTGAAATATCTTCAACCAAGTAACTGAAGGCTAATACCTTATTCATTAGGGGGCAAAAATGGAGGGCAAAAATGGAGGACAACAGAATAGCTTAAATTGAGCACAGAACTACTTCAAACCCATAGTTATAATGCTAAGTATTATACTGGAATTTTGTAATAGATTTTTAGAATCAATGTGGAACTTGAAACATTTTGCATTTAAAATATATCATCTGTAGTAAAACAGAGAATTTATTTTCAAAGACATTAATTTTGTCCCAAATGATGGTTATTCTGGAAAAGTCACTAAGGGGGAATTACATATGTGTGTAAGTTCCAAATAGAAAGGAGACATAAAAATAAATCATCACTTTTTCAGTTCAGTAAAAACATAAGGCAAATAAAAAGAAAGTTTGTAAAGACTGTGTTGAACTATTTAGTCTGTGCTTTTAAAAGACAAATCACTGATCACCTCCCGGCATATTGGCACTTGCTTGTAGCTGGCAGTGACAGGTAAGCAGCTACAACCCAGCTGACATCAGCTGATGCTGCTATGCCAGATGGTGGGGGTTGCCAGCTGCCTGTTGCTTCTCCAAACTATGAATATATTCTTCTGATGGATGCAGCATTTTCTGATTTAGTGACAAAATTGTGACTGCTGGTGATAATTCATTCACTTCACTTATCCATAGCATTATTTGCTTTTTGTGTTTTTTTTCCCGTTTTTGAATGCTATTCAGTTAGCTGATTTGCTGCACACAAGTGATTCATCTACATCTTTCAAATCATTATAATCTAATTAAAAAGTGAAGATATACAAAAGCTTGAAAGCACTAATAAATTATTCTGTAATTTCCATTAGAAGGTGTTTCTCTAACATAGTCAGAAATGTATTTCATTAAATACTATACAACAGACTTGACTGTTCTGCTGAACTGCAATGTCTACATTCTGTCCAGGACACTTACTGGTGCTGAAATCTGAAGAGATTCAGTTTACTTTAGTGATTAAAAGCTAAATCCTTCCTCCAGGTGGTGCATGGATTCCTTCCATAATATTGAAATGTATTGAGAAAAGCCATAAGCTAAAAAGCTGTCCTGCATATTACAGCATTTCCCTCCATTCTGACTCACTAACTTTTGCAGCAGATCAACAGCCTGGACCCATGAGTAGACTGGTGAAACCCTGTTCAAACACAAGAACATCCTACACAAGAAGCCAAACTGCCCTCAAGCCCTTCTGCATAAATACTTCAAGAGTTACCCAGGAAATTTCAGAAGCTTGAGTAGGCATTATTTCTCATATTCCTACTCAAGGGAGAGCCAAATTTGACTATGTTTTCCTTGACATGGATGAACCATAGCTTTATATTTTTTTAAGTCTACTTACAATTTTGTTAGCTTGAAAACACCACTACTTTTAGCCTTATTCTAAAGTATACACAAATGGCAATTTATCAGGTTGAAATAGGAGGTATGAAATAAGCTAGTAAGAAACTTATTTCACTATCTTTACTCCTATCAGAACTGCAAAAATAAGACAAACCACAAAATAATTTGGATAATTTCTGTATTATACATGACTGTGTGATAAACAAGGAATGCCAGTTATTTTTTCTCAGCACAGCATAAAGTATAAAAAGAAAGCGAGAGTGCCTCAGAAGAGTATGCACTAGCATTTTACTACTTCTGCTTAAGTTTGAACACTGTTTATTATCTTATGCAGACAGCTGAAGACAGTCATTGTGTCTCAACCCTGCAAAGCTTCCAACATTTTCTGCAATATCTGCCCTTCTTGCGGAAACACAGAATTTATTAATTGTAATTCCTCGTTTAGTTAGACGGACAAAAAACTTGCTGACAGGCATATCCCTTTCAGTTAAAAAAATGCAATTCACTCAAAATATTGACACTCTTCGTAAATGAGAACACATGTTAATAATTATGTGAAGTCTGTTAGAGATAATAGACAACAGAAAAGCCATTATCTTTAATGTCCTCCTGCATCTTTGAAATTATAATCATTGCACTAAAGGGCCAAAAATGATTGATGGACTTTCATTTGGAGCATACACCTGACACAAATTACTTGACATTTACTCTTTTTTTTTTTCGTAAGATGAAGACAGAGTGGCATCACAAATATCCAACTACCCTGTTTCTTGAAAAAGCATAGAAAAGACTTGATTTTTTTTAGGATAAATTACTAAATTCAAATATATTGGAAAAACTAATAAAACTTCAATTTATGTGTTAAATCTAGCAATGGAGCTACAAAATGCACATGGAAAAAATGCAGCAAGGAAGACTTTTCTAAATCTCTCTTTCAATATTACAGAGTATCGTAGCTTAATACATAATGAATAATGTGTTTTATTTATTTGATTCATATTCAGATGCTAAGGGACTTTTCTTTTCTTCCAGTAATTTGAACTTTTCCTGCTGCAGATTCAACCACTTCAGAAACAAAATAACTATGAAATAAATTCCATTCTTTCTATATATTATTTATCCACGTAGAGCCTCTGGGAAAGTCAGCAATCATCTCTTCTCCATTTCATGGACATCAACTCCAAAAATTTATTGAATTACATTACTTCATATAAGATTGTAATGCATCTAGTCTTAATTCAAAAACATTTTTATGACAGAAAAATTTTATTTAAAATATTTAAATATATTGCATAGTATTTTGCTCTAATATTGGGACATAACTAATAAATTCATCTAGCCAGTAAATTCTCCCAACCAGAAAAAACTAATTCTATTACCAGGACATAACATCAAAACCTCAGAATACTAATTTTTATCATTATCTACATAATACAGTAGAACACTAAATAAAAGATTGTATACATGCAGAGAAGATAAATGCACAAGAACAAGAGTCTCCTGAATTATTTAAGAGGGTGTACAGTTGGAAAAAAAAAATTAAGGTTCTTCCAAATGTGCTACATTTTCCAAAGGGCTGCATGATCAAAGAAGCATGAGCACACACACAGCTTGCAGAGCTTCTAAATCTAGATAGTCATTACCATAACAAACTTCAAGTCTTCCAGTATATATATCTGTGTACTAGGAAGGTACACCTGACTTTTGCTTAACCTATACTATTTTTACATTGTATCACTATCAAGTGAATGTACTATACTTTTCCAAAGTAAGTTATTATACTTCTAAAAATAAGTAAAATCACCTTCTATGCAGTCCTTTAAATGGTTTTACCTTTGCTGCTTAGATTCTTAATTTCCTTCCTCTCCTCCACATACTTGTCAGAGGCCTCCAAAAATCAGTGTAACCCAAAAAGCCATTTCTGTCTAGCATGAATGCAACAAAATTGGGAATCATGAAAGTGTTTCCATTCTTGAAAAAAAGTACAGCCAGCTGTTTCAATCCATAGGACAATGGATAGAAAGTGGACTTTATGTGTTTTAATTGTTTAACAGTGTCAAGATGTTGAAAAGGCACTCAAAATGTCATTCACAGCATTTCTGCACTTCAAGACAGTTATCAATTATATGTATACCATTGTAAACAAACTTTCCTAAAGATCTCCAAATCCAGAAACATAATTTCCCTAGCCAAAAGTTTTTTGCATTCCTTTAGTATTCTTGCTCTTAGAAAGCTTTTCATAATTTTTCTTCGCAGCAGCTGCATGCACTTGATTACAGTTATACTGTGTGTCCCAATCAACCTTCTCCTTTCTAGACTAAACAATCATAAGAATTTGATTCTTTCCTTAGAGACTACTTCACTTTTCATCATTCTCCCTCTTCTTGACTCTTTACAGTTAACAAATTTTTGATGAAGGGTTATAGTGCCTAAATCTAGATGCAGTTCTTAACTGAGACATGGCTGAGTAGTCTGTCTTGCAAGCAATACTTCTTGATTGATCAGAGTTCTGCCTTTTATTTTTAGTAGTACCATGATTTGTTCATCTTGTGAGCCACTATAATGCCAAGACTCTTTCTGCTGAACTATTACCAGTCAGCGCCACTGTACCCCACCTTATTTTTTAGGTAGCTGAATATCCTTAATTATATTAACCCTGCGGTTAATTGCATTAGTTTTCTTCTTATCTTTGTCTGTCAGACCAGATCTCAGATACATGAAAGCCTTCTGAAGGATCTACTTCAGTACATTTGAAGCCTCACACAAATAGGTGATGGCTGCAGAGTTAGTATTCTGCTATCCAGGAAATAAGTGAAAATACCAAGGTAACTACAACAGCAGAGAAGTCCACACAGTCCTCAGTGTATTCTCCTGCTTTGACAATGAGTATATATATGTATTGATAGAAATATTATTGATGACATATATGAATATTGTTGATATAGGTATTCATTTTATAAAATATATATGATATTGTAATTCTATATATGAGTATAAATACATATATATGATTCGAATATAAACTCAAAAGTTTCCTTTCTGAGCATAACTTGCTGAGCAAATGGTATTGGAAAATAAGACCAGCCATTCTATTTATCTTAATCACAGAATCAATCAGATTGAAAAAGATTTCTGATATTAAGTCCAACCTGAGACTGAACACCACCATGTCAACCAGACCATGGCATGGAGTGCCATTGTTTCCTTAAACACCTCCAGGGACGGTGACTCTGCCACCTCCCTGGAGAGTCCGTTCCAATGCCTAATCATCCTTTCTGTGAAGAAATTCTTCCTAATCTCCAACCAAAACCTCCCCATGTGCAGCTTATGTAGGACATTTGGACATTTCTGGCTGAAAATGGTAGGTGTCTATCAGCTGTAAGTAAAAAAAAATGCTCATCATATAGTGATTTTTTAAATCGGTGTCGCTATACATTGTTTACTACCTGGAAAAATGGGTAAGAACAGAACAAACTGAAATTTCTATAGGCTTTCCACAGAAGCATTCAAAGCTTAACTATTTCAAGCACAACTACAACTTCATCAGTGTTTCTATATCTTGCTCTGTAAGGTTCTTTAAAGAACATGAAAAAGGAATATATAAATAAGTACATAATGACATGGCATCAGCTAAATCTGTACTATATGATGAGCCTCGTAAGATTCATGTTTCTTAATGTCTATAGAAAGTATTTTTAACCAGACTGTACAATCCACTGGTAATGTGACACTGGTAACTTTTTAAAGACCATACAAGCAGATATATATGTACTGAAGCAAAGAAAAAGATTCTTGCTAAAACCCTAGTAGACATAATTGTTAGAAAAAAGGCAAGAAATTTTGAGAGCTAAAAAAACATGAGAAACCAGAAATTAAACCAGCCAAATGGACAGCTTTATATCGATGTACAGGAGCTCTCTGTTTTTATCTACTAATAAACCCTCCTGTAAGTTAATAAAATGCCTTTCTACTACTTTATCATTTGCAGCCCACCAAGATTGATCCACTGGAGCCAGCCTGCAGATATCTGGGCTTTCAGAGAGACAAAGAAAAACACAGGACCATCTAAGAGGGCCAACTGTCCATAAAAACATTCAGCTGCTGCTATGAGTCACTTAAATGAGAAAGGTAAAAAAACAGGATATAGTAAAAGAAAATGCTTCTGTACTCAATTAAAAATTTCTTTGAATTCTAAAACTGGATAAGTGGATTTATTTTTAATTTTTAACTTGACCAAATGATGGAAAGTTTCACACTACGGACCACAGGTTTTGTAAATTCTCATGGCAAACCTACAGTTCCCATGCCATCATTACAATCCCATCAGCTTTGCAAACTAAAGACATGGCAATACATTTAATTTGGAATTTATTTCTTAGGGAATTTATTTTATATTTTGTCACAGTACTCCAAAGGAACCTTTTTCATTTCATTAATTTTAGTAAAATATCCATTGTCTTAAAATAGTACATTTACCTGTAATAGTAAAGCAGAATAATTAAAATGTTGATAGAAATGAAAAAGACGACTTTGTATGAAAACACACTGGTTGTTCACAAGAAATAATGTATATTATTGTACCAGTATGTTCTGTGAGTATTATTCAATTTGGATATGCCAAGAGAGATCACTAAAAAAACCACACTGCTCAAACAAATACGTTAGTTTACAAAGCAGCAAGGAAAAGGAAAAACATGATTTCATCTTTCAGTATATATGCCTAATTCTGTACCTGGTTTGCTGTCACCCCCTTGGAGAAGTAGACATACTCCCTTAATTACTGAGATTTTGAAATAAAAAGGCAACTTTGTCCATAATTAAAATTACCGTGATTAAATTCTTCAAAGTTCTTTAGAAACCTGTATTTCCTATTACATAATTACTTCTGAAAAAGGGAAATTAATGAAATGTAAAAATAAATATTAGAAAGAAGGCATATGATATGTGAACTAATCGAATTTGTGGATACAGCTGCTGCTACATTTCACATTCACTTCAAGCATTTTTCAAGTTAAATATATCAAAATATTTTTCACAGAGATGTTCATGCCCAACTTCAGTCTAATATTTGAAGGACTGCAACAATTATTTTGTGTGTATTTGCAAATGTCAGCATGTCCTCATCCAGGACCTATTTAAAATTATTTACTTTTTGCATTGCATGAATTTGAGTTCTATAAATTCTACAGCCTTACTGATACTTCTTATTAGCTGTTGCATTAAGACACAATACATGGAATTTGTGGTCAGAGATTTCTGAAAGATATGAGAGCACCGACATGTACGTGTTTCACGTTCTATTTATTGTAAAATTGAAGGTTGTAAGCACAGCTCACATGCCAAGTGCCCTCTTGTGGTTCTGAGCAGGTAAACTCAAAGAGATTTAAAACACAATAAATGTTTCAGTAGTTTCTGATGCGTAATCACCCTGTTTTAGGAACACAGTATTGATTATTATTCAGTCTAGAAGTTTCCTGACAGCAAATACTACTAATGGCAATTCTTTTTCCTATCTGCACATCCCAATTGGCAAGCACCAGCTGTCTCTGTAATGGATCATGTCTGAAGCAGACAATATCTGTGCTACAGCAATGACACAGCTACTGCACGTAGCTTTGGCCATTAAAGACATGATTGTCCTGTCCCTTCCTGACACAACACACTAGTTATACTGGGGAAAAAAACTGGCATTCCTTATCCAAAATGTTGCTAAAAATTTTATTTTTCCAATAAAATTAATCTTAGTGGAAGAGAGGTTTGCTGGAGTAACTAATGGGAGGCAATTATTACAAATCAGCTCAAGGGCAAATAATGTATTGGCACTTTCAGATATGAATCAGAATATTAATTCTATTCTCCTATACAGTATTTTTTCTGACTCATTGCGATGTGGAACTTTCATTATCAAAGGCAAAAAAATTTGCCAAGGTAAATAATGCCCTGAATTCTCAAGTGAGAGAATTTAAGTTGAATTAGCAATAGTTTTCTTTCTTGCTCATTCATAAAAAATCCAAAAATTAAAAGCGAGTTTTCTCAAAATGGACTATTCAGTAACAAACAAACAAAGACAAACGAAGAAACAATAAATACCTTTTTGGCCTTGGTTTTTTTTTCATAAGTCTCTGATAATGGTTTTCTTTTTTCCTGAGTGGTGTCTTTGGAGAATAAATATTCAAACTCAGTAGTGTCAAGTATATCAGGTTCTTCCAGTGATTCCCATAAAGTTGGCATAGCAGTTTTCCTATAAAGGGAAAGGTAATTACAAAATTTCTAAACATTATGAGAAACTGTATTAGATCTAAACATAATAGATGAAAATCCATGATAGATTTAAACTCAAAGCAACACAAAGACCATTCCTTTCCTATACCTTGCTCTTGTAAGGAGTGAAAAAGTTTTTCTATTAGTTTTAGTTATGAATTCCAGCTATTTAGTCTATGCCTGCTAGGCCATTGAAATGCATCATTAGTATTGTACCATTCTCTGTGCAATGGCAGCTTGTGCAAGTACATGTCAAGAGATTTCTGCCACTTCAACTAGGATTAGAAGTACTTCATTGTCAGCTTTTTTGAGAAAGTCACAGTAATCTATTTAGATGTATAAAAATAAACAATACCAACAAATAGTGAACAAACTTTATTGAAGCATATTTTAAGAGCATTTGGGGTAAGTTGTATAGGACTTGATTCATTTCATGCTATCCACAGATGTTGTATGCTCATATTCATCCTCGCTGCAGTTCTGAGAAACTAGAGTAATGATGTGGCTTATATTTTGGGAGACTAGCCAGTATTCTCCATTCAACCAACTGCAAATTATAAATGTGGATTATCTTTCCTTCTTTTTTTGCCTTCCAAGACTAGATTTAGTTTTGGACCAGTTGGGAGCTTGTTTACACAATCCTCTAGTTTTATCTGGATTAGGGGGAAATAATATGTAGTGCTACAAGCATTGTACATCAATTCTGAAAGGGCTTTGTTTCAAAATTTCAATGTCTCAGGAAAATATGTAGGACAAAATGTCAGAATGTTCTTGTCTGTTTATCAGTAGAAGGTGGGACCACTTCTTCCAGCAGATGTCACTAAAAGGCAGTGAAATTATTTGCAATTAAAAAAAAGTGATAAACACCACTATAAAATACAAATGGCTGATGTCACTAAACAACAGATGTAATATGCAACAAAATGGAATACCTATCAATTCAAAATGAAACAATTTTTTTTTTTCAAATTTAGGATTTTTTTTCTACTTAATGTTTAACTGCCTACTATCATGTATGTTTAAGGAAGTTTTCATTTTTTTTCTATTAGCATCTGCTGATGCAGCATATTCCATGTCACAGGACGTGTTAGAGCTCCACAGCTTCGCTCTTCCTGATATCAGCTGTCATGTTAGCAATACTGAAGAATGGAGGATTCTTTCGGGCTCTGGAACAAGAAGTCCTGGACAGTCAGAGCAGCAAAGCCTTGAAGAAATTTCCAGATCTGATACAGACCATGAAAATGCTGGACCATTACATCTGGTGACCAGTAGTTCATCAGAATGCTATGAATTATACCTTACCTTGTAAAAGTTTGGTGAATCAGCACTATTTCAGAAAGAAAACTTATTTCATTGATTCAGTGGGAAGAATTACAATAAAGTTTATTTATGGACCAACTATTTATTCACTATGAAAAAACTATGCTGAAGAAATGCTGGGAAAGTAAAACCTAGATGTTCAAGCCTCCTGCTCCAAAATATTTCAATTCTGAAAAACTTTAATTTTCTGAAAATTTTTATTCTTTTTTAATTCTGAAAAACTAAGACTATACAACTGACATTTCACTAACTTATTTGTTCCTGTCAAATATTTTATATAAAATATTAACAATTTAAAATGTTTTATTAGATCAGAATAATGGTACTTTCTCATCAAAATAAATTCCAAGTTGTAAAGTAAAATAAAACTCATATTTAAATCCACTTAACTGCAGGCATTTGCTTCAAAAGTGTTTAAATACAGTAAAGAAACCTGAAAATAAAATATTATTATAATATTAAATAATTTAAATAAATACCTAATTTATAAAATATAATTATTACAGGATAAATAACCTATAATAAATAATTTTTAAATATTCAAAATGTATTACAATATAGAATATAATCACACTATATAATACTATATGTAATATACTGCGTGTATATATTCTATAGCAATATAATATTATGTGTTATGACTGTAAGCCATATATAGTAATATAATTTAACTTTTTAAAATGTTTAAATTTATCATCTTGGTAATTGCTGCTAGGCTAACATAATTTTGAACATAGAAAATAACTATTTGGACTTCAAGATCTAAATAATAAAGTAATTTCATTACTTGCATTAATGCAGAACCTGAATTAATGAACAACTCTTCACTAAAATAAAATAGTCTGTGTCACTTAAGCATGCCCCAAAAATCCTTTCTGATCCATCCCTCCTAATGAGCTCTATATTACAGTAATAAACACAAGATGGAAAGTCAGAATCGGTCAAATCCAGAACAGCAGCTGAGTAGCTGTGGCAGTAAGGTATTATGCTGTTTCAGAAAGTGTAATTGAGAGAGCTGCTTTTCTCCTGTCAGCTAAATAAACGGGTAAACAAAGAGTGTAGGCTTATTTCAAAAAACTGGGCCAAAAATTGTTTATTTATGCCTGTTCACCAAATGACCACTCACAAACTAATCAATAAAACACTGTATTTCATAGTAACTTTGGATTTGGTACAACAGAATACAGTACCAGAATGCTCTTATAAAACCACAGAATGACCTGGGTTGAAAAAAACCTTGAAGATCATCTCATTCCAACCCCTTGCCATGGTCTGGGACAACCTCCACTAGACCAGGCTTCACAGGGCCCCCATTCAATCTGGCCTTGAATATTTCAAGGAAAGAGGCATCTGCAACTCCTCCTGGAAACGTTTCATTGTCTCACCATTATCACAGTAGAGCCTTTCTTCCTTACATTCCATCTAAATCTATCTCCCCTCTTCCATAGATCCTACTGATATTGGGAGTTGCCCCAGTCCAGGTGCAGGACCTAGCACTTGGCCTTGTTTGCATTCCCACTACTCAAGCATATCAAGGTCCCTCTGGATGGCATCCCTCCCTCAAGCATATCTGGGATTCTATCCCTGCACTAAATCACAGTAAGGTGGGGATTTTTTATTTTTAATTTTATATCTATTTCTTTTTAAAGCTGTAGAGGCCTCCATCAGTACAGAGACTTGTCCATAATGGACACTTCATGCTAGAGGTTGCTGAGCTGCTTATAAATATGCTTCACTCCTCCTGCTCTGACAGAGTTATACACAGAGATTAGGTTCCAGTTTAACTATTTCTAGTTTCTAGAACTGGAATGATAGAGGATGACAGAACATAGCTCTCTGGAGATAGGATCACATGAAGTGACTGGAAAGCAAAAATCCAACTAAATTCTCCCCTGACCAAACTTTAGCATTTCAATTCTAATGAAGATTTAATTTTAAGAAAAAGAATATTTCTAATCTCTTGGCTATCCTTTTACCTTTTAGTGCCAAATCTGGGATGCACCCTGTCACAATAGTTATCCAAGCAGTGAATTATTGTGAAAAAAAGCTGAAATAAAACATCTTTTTGCTGTGATGCAAAAAGTTTTCATTTATAATACATATATATTTTAATTTAAAAATGGTATTTTAAAACAACTTATTTTTTCACTTCCAGAACTGATTTGGATTTTTTTTTCTAGAATTATGTAAATTCCATGTCTCTACATTGACCTGTAGGTAGCAACTCTAAGTCCAAGTAAATGTATTTTACCTGTTATCTTGCAATTGTATTCGTGTCCAGTACAAAGGCTTCATGGGACGGCCAGGTTCAATGGCAGGTTTTCGAGGACCTTGGTTTGAAGATAAAGTGCTATTAAAAAAGAACCCAGGCCCAGGAGGTGGAGGGGGTGGAGGTAACCCAGATCCAGGCAGTGGAGGAGGAACAGGAGGTCCCAGCCCTGGAAGCGGTGGTGGTGGTGGTGGTGCTTGAAAATTCCTACAGCCTTCAGAAAGTGGAGGTGGCAGTGGTGGACCAGATCCAAACTGAGATGTCAGTGAAGTCGGACCCATTGGCAAAGGTGGTGGTGGAGGAACTACAGCAGCCAGTGAAGAGTCAGGAAGGGGAGGAGGTGGTGGTGGTGGTGGAGGAGGCAGCATTTGTTTTGGTTGACAAGACAAGACACTTTCTGATGACTGTACATTGTAATTGTCCTTATTTTCACTTTGGGCAGATATACTATGTGTCAAAGAAGAAATATTAAGCTTTTTGGGTACTATTTGGCTATTTTTCACAGCTCTGTTTTCTTCTTCACTAGGCTTTATGAAAGTTTCTCTGTCAGTCTGTATACATACATTTCGGTATGCCTTTGGTGGGTTATCATCTTCAGTAGAAACACCAATATCCTTTGCTTTTTCACTTCTTCTGTTTAATTTATTATCAAGTTCATTCTTCAGATGTGCAATGGTTTCCTCAAGCTGAGCAGTTGAGACAGCATGTTCTCCACGAATATGGAATACCCTGAGTTCAAACTGAGACTGCAGAGCAAAAAGAAAAAAACCCTTAGTGCAAATATCTTTCTGAAGTGTTCATTGTGTAGTCTATTAAAAATCTTCACATTTAAACTATGTTCTTACATTGAGCAAAGTGGGAAACACTTCCCTTTCCCAATTCTAAATGGTTTTATTGCAAGGTATTACATAATTGGACAATTACTAATCTTTAAAGAAATGTAAACAGGGTGTGTTTTGACAAAATATGTTTGGTAAGTAAAAATCCAGAACATCAATTAGGGCAAATTCTAAGTTGTACATTATCTTTAGGCAGACTTATGGGTTTTCAATTGAATGCAATAATTAATGGTATATTATGGAAAAAGGTACGTTTTTCAAATGTTATTCTATTTAATGTCGTGAGTTCATTGCTTATTTCATTTCATAAGTACGTCATATATACATATATAGAGATAACACGCTAGGAAGTAAAAAAAACAGATTAATCACAACAGAGGTCGAAATTCACTCCAGATAAAACATTAAATAAAGTAATATCTCAATCTATTAAGTGTTATAATCAATAAATCCACAGAGGTACACATAAATTTTTCAAGTTTATCTCTACTATCAGATTAAAATTTCATTTCTTCCAGATATATTATTTTAATCTACAATTCAGGAAAATAAACATTAGAACCAAGAGAATCAAGAGGATTTCACTGGATAAGTAAGGAAGGAAGGAAAAAAGCCCCACTTTTCTTACCATATGTCAGAAAGATGCAAAACATTTGGCACAGAAATATCTCCTTTAAAAAATCCAATACAATCCAATACTGCTATTCCAGGTTATTAGGTCCCTACAAGTTATTTTCTGTTATGCCATGATACTATCAGGCAGGTGGCTGATATTACCATGATTCTTTGGAAGGCAATGACTCTTGAAAGAGTTTTTCATGGTTCTTTCATGATCTCACTACAAAAAGGAAACCAACCTTTTAACAGAAAGAGCTAATGAGTTGTGATTTTCCAAAATTCCTACAGGCACAGGAATTTACACTTAAAATTCCCATGCAGTGCTTGTCAGAGGTGGCAACACAGCACTCCGTACTTACCATTCCAACTTGAGTATTCGGTTAGAGCTACTAATTTACAGCATTAATTAATATGCATCCAATTCATACATGTGTACCTCAGCATGGCAAATACAATGTAATAGTTGTGACTTTAGATTGTAAAATGAAGCTTGACTGGATATGCAAACAAGATACTCATACCTACAGGAGTACGATCAGCCTGAATTCTAATCAATTTCATAAGAGAAAATCCTAAGTAAACAATCTGAAAACACTAGGTACAAAATGCTCTTTAACACCCTAAAAGTGGGGAATCAAGTTTTAAGTCTTACACAGAGAATCAAAGAGATTTGCATTGGAAATAACCAGATTTCTATTTGTTTTATAGACTACTCAGACAAATATGTATAACAGAAGACATTTATTTAGATTTTTTCCTTTTCCTACTATTACTCTATTGGCACTCATCTTCATTATTAGTTCAATTCAACTATCACAATATTTTCTGCCATTTGAATTGCTCCAAAGAAATTGCCTTTCTTTTTAAACTTGGCTTACTGATCCATAAATGAAGTAATGAAGCAAGTTTGCCTTAAGGAATTTAACTGTTGTGGGTTTTTTTAATCATAGTACTTTGCACCTATTGGACATCAGAATTCCCTCACAAAACAATTTACTTTGAATGTTCAAGATTTTCCCAGCAGTAAATCTGAAGCCATCTTAAAAACACACTGTAAAACAAGCACAGTATCTAACAAAATTATTTACTACATATAAATGGGCACAAAAGCAACTGTTAGTATTATAAGCTTTTCCAAATACAAATCTCCAGTTTTAATTTACAGTATAAAACTGGTCATTTAAAGTCAAAATTATATTTAAGCTGAAAGAGCAGAAAGCAAGAAAAAGCATAAAACGTTCACATTTTCAGAATTATTTTATGTAACTTGAATAAATCCCATAAACAAGAATTAAAGCTAAAATTACTAAGCATTAGTAATTACAAAAAATAAGTAATACTTCTATTTAGTAAGAATTAATAAAACAATTTTTTAAAATTTTCATTATTTTTCATCTCAAAGTAAGTCTTATTCACCAAAATAAGATTACCCTATTTACCTATCATAATACTTTCAACAAAAGTTTCAAGAACATGAATATTAATATGTACTATTTTTTATATATATGCATAAATAATACATACATATTCCTAATCAGGTTTGCATCCTGGAAAATATTTCTTAAAATGAGATTAAATGATCTAAAGTCATATGATGAATCAAAGGAAGAGCAAAAATCATCAGAATGTAACACTTTGGTCACAACTATTTTAGGCAAGATGAAATGGAAAAATATTCCAGCAGGAAACAAGATATTTGATGTAGGGAAAGTATGGGAAGAAAGCTGGAGGAACAGCAGATATTAGAAGGCAGCTGAAATTAAAGCTTAGTCAGCCACCCTATGCATGAGTGAACATGATTTATTTCTGAAGAAGGGTAAAGGATTTTGAAACCTATCAAAGAAAATTTCTGTAAAAATTGCTGTATAAAATGAAAGCAAGACACAACAAAGAACAATGTGGCAGATGTTCATCTGCAAGCTTTAGATATAAAAGATAGCAGTTGTTGTTTTTTTTTTCATTTGAAAACTGCACTTGCCACTTGGCTGACTGGTAGAGAAGCCTGTTTGCTTGTTTCCTAGCAGCACTCCTTTAAGAACTCTGGATTGTATAGCTACATTCAATACCAAATTAATTATTGCAAGGAACATATTTCTACTCTCCTGACCATTCCATTTTCTTGCAGCAATAATCTGCTTTTTCAGAGAGTATGAAATTAAGTCCTCAAGCCTTGGTCTGTTGAGGTTCTCTGGCTTTCCATTGTATCAGTGACTCTTGCCAGTCAGCCATTGACATATTACTTCCCCTCCTGTACATACACACACACAAAATTGATACAGCTGCCTGAATTTCCATGATAGTAGAGATATATTTTTTCCAGGTTACTGTTACAAATACCATGTTTGAGGCATGAATATTTCAATAAAGCCTTATTACTATTTTCATACTGCTAGCTTAAAAAATGCCCTAATGTGCTGAAATCAGATTTCACTCATCAATTTGAAAGTACCTCTTGAGTATCTTAAGCCTAATCCATACAGCAATGTGCTACTGAAAAAGTTGTCTTACTTTGATATAATCTTTCTTGCATTATCAATACTAAATAGACAAACAATACTATGCTATTAAGCTGAAGTACCCTGTTAAAAATCAGAATTCACAATAACTTTATCAGACAAGGAAACAGTCTGAAAATACATGCTACAATTCAAGAAAGAGTGCTGCAGTGTATACAGCCACAGCAGGGATGGATCAGTGGTATGGCAATTCTAAGGGAAAAGGATCTGTGAGGGACAGCATATCACAGACTGATTGAGTCAACCCTTTGTTAGGATAAAAAGAATTGTCATATGCAAGAAAGTAATCTTTGTGCTTTATTCAGTATTAAAAGCTGTGTGTTTTTTCAGTTAAAGAGAAATTCTGTGCCTGTGTTCATGACCACTGCTATTGAAATTCGGGGCAGCTCATTTGGTCTTAATTTTCTAGGTTCAATCAACAATGCCTTTTGTCTCCACCTCACGCTTATTGGATAATGCTCCCCTTGTTTCCTTAGTTTCTTTCTGTTTCCATTGCTGAAAAATACTTTCAGTGAACTCTTAAATTTTCTTTGCAAGATGTGATTCAGCTTGAGTTTTGTCAAATGCCCTTTTCTATTCTGAATTCTAAACCTAGTCTTCCTGGCTAATGTACCTCTTCTTCCTTTCTTCCACAGCTCTTGCTTCTTGCTTCCACCCAATACCCATTTTGAAGAGGCTGAATAAACAGGCATCTCTGTCTATCTGTCTTGATAAAATGTCTTTTGCTTCCAAATCTGTTCTTGCTTGGAATGCAGGCTTTTTTGCACCTCTGATTCTGACTAAAGAAAAGGTTCTTGCCTGTCTTGCTTTTCAAGCCTCACTAGTGCAGTTGTACTTACCAATTAGTTTAATTTGTTCAGATTTGTCTGGTATCTGCCATTGAAATGGACATGATCCATCTTCATTGGGTAAAATCAATTCACTAAGCAAGTGACCCAGCTGACTCTCAGATCTCTTGAACACAGACATTTTTATTTAAGCTTAGAAGGCCTGTGTTACCCTCTTCCTAAAAAATTACTTCCGTTACAGGGTAAAATAAAAGCTACCCTGAAGGAAAAAAATACCCCTCTTTACTAAAATACATGATATCAGAGGATTATGAAAATATCCAAAAATATTAATACACTGTGACCTGAAAAACAACAGTAGTGCCAGTGACGTCCTTTGGGCACCTGCTAAGTGATGTCACAACACAGAGAAAAAAGGCAAGATATATTTTCTGACAATGCCAACAACTCAGCCTTGGTCCCATGGGACCCAGGAAATGAAGCACATGCTCGAGGAAGAAAAATTCCAAAAATTGAATCAATGTACAATACTGCCATTATTCATTAAAGTATCAGATGATAAATGATAAATTAATCACCAAAGCAAAAGACTAAATCCTCTCATTCATGTAACCAACAGATTGTCTAAATGTCTTTGAAATGATAATGTGGATTGACATGGTGAACTCTCAGTGCCAATGTGACAGCTTTTCTCTGTGCTCTTATATGTGAGAGAAGGATTTAATACACTCAATATAGTCAATTACAGTCAATTAAATGCAATCAACTGAAGTATATTTGTTGTTGTTTCACTTCTTTATATAATGTGATTTTATGTGAACAAAAACTTTTTCACCACAACACAGAACTGCTCTGATATGAAAAGCTGTAGAACAATTTGTATGTATGAACACTAGGAAAGTATAAATTTCTACAGCAATCCACATTCAAAAAACAGTTGCTAACTTCTTAGTCCAGACTTATTTGCACCATAAATGCTTAAAAATCCTGAGAATTTTAACAGTAAAACATAAAAAAGTTCTCTAAAACACTGTTCAGAGCAAGCAATATACAGAAGTTTTGCTTTGAAACTAGCAAGTTCATGCTCCACTGTCAATGCCTAAAACTTTTTCACTAGTGTTTACAGTGTAATTCTACTCTGAAAAGTGACTGTGTTAAAATGACACTTATTTAATGAACAAAGCTGTTGTAGGTATATCAGAGACAGACTTCTTCTTTAACTGAGAAACACACACTTTTACAAGTTTTTACTCTAATTAGAGTGGAAAAATAACATAGTAGGGAGAAAGTGAGTTCGATTTTATTCCCTTCTCTGACTTTTATACAGTGATTGTTACATCTAATTAGTAACTTATGCCAAATCATGAAAATATTAAAAAAGTGG
>WEIU01003377.1:3753-20978 GCA_013389925.1 Aegithalos caudatus | reverse complement strand
TTTTTTTTAAACCTGTGGGCAATACATCCCCTCCTGATAACAGTTTGCCCTCTGTCTGGATTTGGCATCTTACTAAAATATCTAGCACTGCTTTTTAATTGTAAGTCTTTTATTCTCCTAGGGTCCATCAGCTCTTCTGATGCCTGATTCCAGTAAGACAAATTCCCTGCAATTGTTTGAAGTTTTACTCAGTTTAAATATGAATGCTGATCACCTTCAACCATAAGTCAATGACCAGGTCTAACAATTTTTCAGATATATTTGAGGGGAAAGTTGGGAAGGTTCAGCACAAGATGAGGGAGATCTACCAAGGAGTCCCCAAGAAGTAATGACAGAGAGGTTGAGGCAGACAGATCTACTCTGTAACAGCACATACAATTAAGGAAAACAAAATAAAGAAAAAAAAAAGGTGAAAAAACACTTGGTAACAACTATCTTCAAAAATGTAGAGTATATATATTTTTTAACCTTTTAAAAAGTGGTTTTACTCTTTCACAAGCTTTGACAAAAAAAGGGTTTTTTGTCATTTAGATGACCCCCATATATCTGTTGGTTACTTTTTTCTCATTTTAGTATAAGGTTGTGTTTCTCCCATTTTGAGTGAGTTTAAAAGCTCCTAATTTTCAAATAATTTCCCAATGTATAGCCTTACCTTTACTGAAACTCCCACTTATCTCCAGCAGATATTGGAAACATTTTCTTACTTTTCTTTTTCTAGTGCTGTTACATAGTGAATGCTGTTATGTTTACCCTTGGTCTTTTCTACTCTAGTCTAATCTGCTTTATTCTGATGCCTTTTCATGCCCTGCTGTTGAACTCTGATTATGCAGAATTCAAAAATTAGATCTTCCTAAAGACCTGAGAAAAATTCAGGTCAACTGTTTGGATAATCAACAGGTCTCTGGCGCATTCTCTTCCATGGTGTGAAGGAGACTAAGGAACAATAACAGACCTATGCATTTCCAAAGCATAGATTTCTCAGTTCCTTAAAATTTTGTTTTCTGAAAGCAGAGGCTTCTTCTATATTTCAATAGGTGAAACACTTTATTTTTATGTTGAGTTCAGCCTGCTTGCAATATGACCTGTTATTCTCACATTCAGAATCAGTTCAGCTGTCACAGAAAGACAATATAGGCAGAATTTCCTCAGTTTATATCACCCATATCTTACATCTGAACAGTCTTTTTATAATTTGAAAATCAATGTTACCTTTTTTTTCTTTTATCAAAACAGATACTAAAAGAGTTAGCCTCTGTAAATACAAGTTCACTGAACTCAGACAGAAGACCAAGTAATTTTTAGATTTCTTTCAGATGTATTGGTGATTTCCCATCCCACATTTGGCTTAATTCTCTATTATTGTCTTCCTTCTAATTCAAATCATTTAACCACTGTTTTCTTCCATATGTCTGCTATGTGGCCATGGAAGGAGATTATATAAAATATAAAACCAGCTCTTCAAGTTTTTTTTTTCTTCTAATAAAGTTTTTCAAACCTAAATCAATTACAAGTTATGTTATTTCCAGCTATTATATAGTGAAATTATGACCAGAAATGCCATATCAGAATCTTCATTTCATAGCACAAAAGCATTAAAAGGCCATAACATCACCAATCTACCAACTGTGACTTTGATTAGAAGGAATTTGTTATGGGAGTTATCCCAGGCAGGTCTTGGTGTAGACAGTAATTGTCAGTGTTAATCAGGAGTTCAAGTTCTTGTTTCCCACCTTCTATGCATAGATCCTTTAACTCTATAAATCACTATTCTTTTTATTTTTTCTTCTTCTTGTATCTCCTTTGTGATATGTTTTTATTGTGTTTTGTGGTATGTGTGGGGTGTTTGTTTGTTTGTTTGTTTGTTTTTAGAGTACACTTGATTTTAATGGAAACACCTCTATCTCTTGCAAGTAGAATATAGAATGGCAACACCTGTCAGCAAACAAGTTGTCCTCAGGCCATGATATCATACCCAAATGAAGTATTTATAGAACAACATGGATTAACTCTCTGCTTCTGTAGTTACACAGATAACAGGGGATGCTTTAGCCTCACACATTTGGTAATTTATTCAGAAACACATTCTCTTTTCTGGCTCAAATATTATTGATAATGAGTTCTTCGCTACCTCGTTTCTGTTTATTATTCAACCACATCAAAGGTTCTCAATTACTAATAAGTGGCTATTGCCTGTGAATGTCTCAGTCTCCTAATTTTATTCTCTATCTTTTGAGCAGTGTTTGATCAGGTGATTCTGTCTCTCCCCGTCAAACTCAACAAATGGTCAGTAAAAGTATATGAATAAATCATTACTCATTCTGTCATTTCTTAGAATGCCAAAATACATAATTTCTGTGTTTGAAGAAAATATGATACCAGAAAAAATGAGTGGCTCTTTCTCTAAAGAACAGTAATACAACAATAATCTGTAAAGATACTGTTTGACTTCTTTTAGGACAGAACTAAAATAGAAAAATGATAAATTTTGTTAATATATGTAACTTTCTGCTTTCTTACTGCTGGCCATATGAAAACAACTTAGCTCATAGCTTTCAGTGTTTTCATCACACCTGTTCTTGTGTTGCTCAAGGCTTTAACCAATCTCACCTTGGAAAACTCCCAGGGATGGAGACTGCACAAAGTCTCTGGGCACTCTGCTCCACTGCTTCCTCCAGCATTGTGTCTCCCTTCTCAATGCCAGCCCAGAAACTGCACTGCATTCCCCCTTTGTCTGAGGCTGGTGTCATACACCCAGAGAACAAAGGCACCTTGCAGAAGCACTAATGAGAATGTGTAGTAGAAGAGCAGTAAATCTGCATTATGTGTTTAGGGCTGCAATCTGACCTTACAGGGGTATAAGAAAAGGCTTATCTGATCCCCAGAGTGCCATGGTCACAGCTGGAAATGAAGGCTTGAAAAATAAACTTTATGATAGCTGCTAATATTACAAATTGTAGCACTATGGAATAAATCACAGGAGCCATGAAATGCAACATACGGTACCCTGTTCTCAGCCAAATGATTTATTCATGAATGTTCGTAATTCAAATGAATTGGCCATGAATATTCATGGTACTCCTTTGTAACTAGATATTGTAAGGAAATCTAGGCTAATTACAACAGAGGCTCTTTGCTAGCATTTGCGTAGTGGCAGTGGGAACATTTTGGAAGTTGGAATTCCTTACTGGAATCCCAGCTGTAACTACTTCATGTGATTGAATGAGTACAGAGGTCAACAAAGCAAATGTGTAGTACTGCTTGGATGTAGTCTGCTGGCATCTACCCAGTCTATTAGTAGAATATGCACCATTAAACCATGAATATTACATAACTTACTGCTAGTAAAACAGTAGACATTCATGCAGAGCAAGCCTTAAGCACAAGCAAGTCAAGTGGCTTTTGGGCTGTGTTCCAGCAGTCACAAGAGGTCAATTTCTGCTCACAGTTGCATTAGTGCAAATTCACTGATTTCAATTAAGTTCCATTGGTGTGAATACAAGACAAATTTGGTCCCATCTACAGACTCATAACTCACAAACTGGCAATTTTCTTTTCCAATAACAGCCCTGAGAAAAAAAATTATACCATGATTTTTTAATGTATTTCCAGTGATACAGGCTCAGGTTAAAATGTTGTAAATCTGGCATTACACTTTTTCTTGTTTTCTCAGAAATATCAGCAGGAAGGGATGCTTTTTTCCCTCTCTGTCCATCTCACTTAAAAAAAATAAGTCTTGTATAAAATGTCTGCAATCACATATAGTCAGGTTTAGAAGACAGATGTAGCTTTGACACTGATGACAAAGAAAAAAGAAGCATGGAACAAACATAATAGCTGGATCTTTCTTCATCTAGAGAATAACAAGAAGATGAGATCCTTAGGGAGTTCTTACATTCATATCTGCTAAGCTCCCACAAGACAATTCTGGTTCGGTGTCCTGAGTATCACAAATCCCATTGTTTTCTCCAATTATTGTTTTTGTCAAGACCAGATCTTCTGATCAACTGACTTTATTTAAAGAAGCAGAAGTCATGAGTCTTACAGTTGATGTTTATGAGTCAAACCCCTACATTTGCTCTGGATATCTAAGGTGTAGGCCCTTCATTAGACTGGGTCTAATTCACGGGACAGATTTCTAAACCATAGAAGGTGAGTTATGAATGCAAAGAATTTCCAGATAAAAAAGAGAACTCAGATCTAGATGTCAATACTTACATTACATAGGTTTAATTGCACTAGTTTTCCCCAGGGGGAAAAAAAATTGCCAGGAAAATCCAAGATTTTCCCCATCAAATAGCTAAAATATTAATTTCACTGTTAAAATATGCACTTGAGTTTTGACTTAATTTTTTCCTAGCTTTAGCTTTCTCTCAAAGTTGGCAAAAAGCCTTAAAAAGAAAAAAAAAACAACCCAAAAAAACCCCAAAAAAACTTAGGAGAGACAATAATTCCTGCAGGAAATACTGTTATTATTTGTCTATTTATTAACAAATGTCCTTCCTTGGCCATTTCCTCCTGTTATCACTTTGTTCTCTTTGTCCCATGTGGTTATTATGGGTTGTGATTATGTCACCTCATAAACTCTTTTGGAATACATTGTAGATGTAGCCTTTAAAGCTTTTTATTTCAGACCCTACTCTATTTGTACAGTTTTCTTCTGAACCACCAAAACTTTCCAGTATTGGCAATAAAACAGGAACACTAGAAATAAACACTATTTTTTCCCTTTAGTGCTATAACCTAAAGTAAATAATATTTATCCCCATAAAATTTTAACTATAGTGGTTTGTTAGTGTTTAAATTCATTATATTTTTGTGTGTGTGACAACCTCTGTTGTTCTCAAAGCTATTGCTTTCTAGAATATTTTCTGTAGGAATGGTCTAAAACTCCTCTGTTTCTGATGTATATGATGCTGCATTTTACTCCCCTCAGAAGAAAGTGATTCTGTGTAGCATAAAATATTATTGCTGAGTTATTCTTTGTTAGTCTTCATTTCTTTGTGTTGCCCTTGTACTTCATCAGTTATAATTATATACTTTGCTTACAAGTCATTGACAAAATATATTAAATACAAGAACTTATGTAGACCCTCTTTTGGGACCCTTGATCGATCTATCTATCTATCTATCTATCTATCTATCTATCTATCTATCTATCTACCTCTATCTATCTATCTATCTATCTATCTATCTATCTATCTATCTATCTATCCTCAGCTGAATAACATTTTATTTTTAATTATATTTCTGGGTTACTAGCCAGTTTTGAGAAATGCATTGTGTACAAATCTGATGTACACATTGAGACAAGAAGAATTGTCTGTCTTTTGTTTTTGCAATTTGAGTGAGGTTAAATAAATTAAGTCCTTTGCTGCTAACTAGATTGTTTTTGTGTATTTATGAGGAAGGAACAATTACAAGAAGCAATCAGATGGAAAAATCCCCATTCCTCACCTTCTAAAACTTTTGAAGGGAAAAAAATGGAAGTGAACTTTCATTGGTCAGAGCCCACATTAAAANAGCCCACAAAAAAAAAAAACAAAAGAAATTGAAAAAAAAAAAAAAAAAAAAAAAAAAAAAAAGAGAGAGAAAAACAAACCTGAGCAGAAGATAAAGAAGTACAATCAACATAAGCACAGCAGGAGAGTCTTTGAGTGCCTTGGATATGACAAAGGGTGCTCTTATTCCAAGCTTGTAGAACACAGCAGTTTTGCTCTGTGCTTGATTTATATTGTGCCCCTTCTATGGAATCAATTGCTTGAATGCTGGCAAGAGCTCCGTGCTGCTCCATTAAATGTAAGACCCACTGTGCTACAGGGTACTGATTAGCATGGACAGGAACAGACAGTAATGCCTGAAAATTCATTGCAGCCAAGTTTTTAAAAACTATCAAGTCATAACTTAACAAGAAGCCCAATTAGTGTTCAAATATCTTGTCTATTTTCTCTAGCTTGGCATTACTGTTGTTAAAACAGATTAAAACTAATGTATAACTCCCAGAGTGAAAACGATATTACAAAATAAATATTCTAAATGAACTGTTCTTTATCCTGTATATGCAACCCAAGATGTAGAAGTACACTATCATATGGATGATAAATGAAGATCAGTTTGAATTTGTGAAATGATTATATATGTACTGCAAATGAATAATGAAATAACATTTTTTCACCCACATGCATATGATCTATTTCTGATGAACTGAAATTACGCTTTTCAATTATTCTTTTTAATTTCTCCCCTAACAGATTATTCTTGCTATTTTTATGTATTTAACTACTCAAAAATGTTTCTGTTATATACCATAAGGGAAAAAAAAAAGGAGCTCGGCCTTTTATTAACTTTAGTCCTTGAAAGGAAATTTCTATGTAAACCTTTGTCTCTGACATTCACAGAAACATGATTGTACAGGCATTTAAGTGAGGACATGTAAAATGTAGTATTGTTGCACTTCTATAAAACTATAATTTGGGTCCATAGTTTTGGTCTTTTTAATTGGGGTTAAACCATGACACCTTATAACCATTGCCTCATGGTATTATTTTGGGGTTTTTTTTAAAGGATACCAGAGAGCAACAAATAGGGTAACTGCACAGTTGTTTTGTCCAGTCTGGAGCTCTTTGGGTGTCCTTGTTTCTTAGATAAGAAGTGCAAAATTGTAATAGATTTGTTCTCCATAAAACTATATGAAATTCAGGAAGTTGCCAGACTGAGAGTAAGAGTGGACCTGCTCTTTAAGGAAGAAATGAAGAGTTGAAGATGGTTTCAAAACCTCTGTCCAGAGTTCTCTCATACTGAAGACCCGAGTTTCCAAATTTCAAAACCATCATCTAACTTCCATTCATGTAAAAGGTACAGTGGAAATTCAAAGTCTTACAAGTATCCGAATTAGTTCCTTAATGAAAGACCTCTGCAATTTGATAGGTGCCTCCAGTGACACTCATAAGATTCTCAAGCACTACGAAGCAAGAATGATTGAATGCTACTAGGAATGTCAAAGATTTCTGTAAATATCACTTATGTGACTTCATGGTGGGAATAACATGAAATAACATTTTGACAAGTTATATTTATTTTACACATCAAGAAAAAATTCTAATACTAAAGAAAGTGAAACAAAGCAAGAGATTATCTCAGACTATTGTAAGGTTAGTGGAGGCCCTCAAGAAACAGGTGGGCAGTCAAAATACAGGAATGAAAGAGGTAACATTGATCCTGCCATGAGGGAACAACGTGTCTTAGAGTCTAGGATGCACTCCATTGAATTCTGTAGCATGACAAGGGCCTGAATGTATTTTAAACCATCCTTGAGAATGATAACAATAGGCAATTACAAGCAGTTAGTAAAAACTCAGATGTTCACTTTCAAGGCAGCTAGTAAAAATTTAAACATTCTGTTCCAAAAGCTTTAACTAAATGCAACAGAATGTGGGATGAGACGTGAGTCAGACCCAAGCTGGTCCTTCTGCCTTGGGACTGCACTGGAATACTGATCATTTCCTCTACAGGGCACACCTCACCATTAATGAACTTGTTCACCCAAAACAGGAATGCATTATTTATGTTAAATAATTACCCTCTCATAAAAGCCAGGCTTTTTATCTGGAGTGCAGCACACTGCAGAAGGTGTCATAGTGGGCCTATGAGAAATGACTTCTTGGTTAGTGACATCACCATAAAAAGCCTCTTATTTTTAATCAAAGAGTAACATTATCTTTTCAGGGTTTGCTATTAGGCATTTTGAAGGATTTGCATGTCAGATCTTTCCCTCTCTCCCTCATTCCAAGCAAGTATTACAGTGTATCTCTGCAAAAGAATATTTAGGTTTAATATGAAAGAGTGAAAAGAACAACAAAGATGATACTGCAGATCTTTATTTGTGCTGAGTTGTACCTTACCAGATGAGTGGATTTACTGCTACTCCCTGTAATTATCATGATGGGAGACAGAATAGAAACAGAATAAGGTGCTGGTTTTGGTGTTAAACTTGACTATTCACACTATTCTCCCTCCTGTTTATTTTAGTTTTGATACTGCTAAAAAACAATTACTCTTCACAGTTTAATTCCAAAACTCCAAACTGAAGCCATTGCAGGATATTTTATTGTATGTTTGCATTTCACTAATCTTTTTCTCTCATCTATTTACTGGATATGAATTGTAAGAAGCACTATGGCACATTTGTGTGCTTCATGAAAACAGTTTGCATGTGCAGGCAGCATATGGCAAATGTATAAATGGTTATGAATAAATCATGAATCATCACAATTATTAATAACTGATAAAGTCCTGAAAAAACCTTTAGCTGAGCAATCCGAAGGAAACAAGTGAGTGCAAAATGCCTTGGAGAAATATGTCTTCATTTAAGAAGTCAACACTCCCATAGCCTCAAACACTGGATTTAGCATGAGACTGAGTGGAGCCAGCTATCAAAATGGTTTTAGCAGCAATGACTCTAACAGAGCATGTGTTCTTCTGGCATCTAATGATAGAGGAGGTGGTGAGAGGAAGACAGGGGAATAGATTGCTCAGGGGATTTGTAATGAGAACATCAAGAAAACACTTGCCAATTTCACTGTGCTTTTCATCATATGATCTCAGAGTGCTTCTCTCATAGATTCATTGCTTTTATGGCCAGAAGGGACCATTAGATCATGCAGCCTGTGATCCTGTATAATGCAAAATTTCATCCAGTTATTCCTTCACACAATACAATATCTTGAATGTTTTGGAATCTCTATGAGCTCATGCATGTTGAGAAGAATTTGCTTAGAAGGGAAGTCCTAATTTAAATGAAGTAAGTTTTGTGCATAAATATTGCAATATGAAAAGAGCTACAAGATTATATGCACAAAGATTAAGGATGCACATGAACACCCGGGACATAATCCTGAGTAATGATGTCCCTGTTTAAGGGTCTGCAGGGTGCATCTTTTTTCCCTCTGATAATTATATCTTCACATACTTTCAAATTTTACACTAATTTACATATATACTAAAACATCTCACACCTTAAAGAAATGGGATTTCTCTTCTGCACTTGAGAGAGTGAATCATTCTATCTCTCTCTTCTTTTTCTGTGTTGTGAGAGTATGGAGAACTTGCTTAGTTAAGAGAAAGATTAAGTACTGAAGTGACTTTTTAGGATTAAGTACTGAAGTGACTTTTCTTGTGGCTCACATATCATGGGACAAAAGTATATACAAACTCATTCCCTCTCTTTCACTCTGACCAGACATTAGCAATCCATCATCAAGAATCAATATCTACCTTATTTGATTTTTTCTGTTATTACATCTCAGTTCACAGAAAATTTTCTGAGGTACTATCACAAACTTTTGTTGATCTAGAAAACTGAATTTTTGAAGGTTATTTAAATCCCACTTTGAAAAGATTCCTATAACAGCAAAAAGAGAGAGGAAAATTACCATTCTCTCAGCTGGCACAATTTGGCTCTTCAAGTCCATCCTACTTTTAGTTCATTAAAAATCTGTAATTCATAGAGAACATTTTAAATATAAGATCAGAGCTGTGTCAGACTAAACTGGCAGTAATCATCAACAACTGGCTTATATGTGATTATATAATGGCAAAAATATTTAATATAATTTTTGCATTGCTGGATAGAACAAATGGCAAGGAATTAAGAAATCATTCTGTTCTATTTTGGAGTAGTATTATGATACTTTTCTACTTTTATTAGTGATAAATTAGTCACATTTTTCCAGGAAACTGAGAATAGTATTTCTTGATGCCATTGAATTGGCTTCATCATCAGCTCAGACACAAAGTTGTACACAAAGGGTTTTATCCATAATTTGGCTACTTGTATGTCAAAGTCCCAAGACAAAATTGTATGGTTTTTGGACTCATTGTCTCCAAAAGCTTGTCATTTTACTTATATTTAAGATAAACATCATTCTTTTTATATAAAACAAATAAACCCACTGGAGTATGTGGTTACATGAATAAGAAATGAAAACCATAAGTGAATAAAATGCACCAAAGCAGTGATCAGCAGTTTGAAATTCAATCAGCAAGTTTTTTTATCACTGAGGTGTCAATACTGAGACTGTCTAATATAGTTATTAATCAGCAGGATGACAGAAATCCACCCTCAGAAATTTCAAGTGTGACAATATGTTTGAGTGAAGCTGTGAATAGGTGAAAGTCAGAGACTCTCAACAGGTTGGATGATTGGCTTTATAGAAACTTCATGAAGCCCAGCATGGACAAACAGGGACTCCTTCACCTGGGATGGGATAACCCCATGCAACAATGCAGGTGCCCAGGTTGGAAAGCAGCTCTGTAAAAGGACTTGGAGTAGGTCATGATGGACAAGAATTGTGCAGAACAACCCTATGGTTGACAGCCCCACACTAAACTGAATTAACCAGAAGATTGAAGGAAGTTATAATTCTCTGGGGTCCGCCACCTGTGAGTTTGCCTTGGAGGCCACCACAACTCCTTTTGTCCTCCCCCCTACAGCAAAGACACTTCAAGACTAGGAATGCTGCAGTGAAGGGTGAGCAGAGTTGTTAACAGCACAGAACACATCATATATGAGGAGAAGATGACACCAAGCTGTGTGATAAGTCATCTCCAGAGATCTTGAAAGGCTTCAGAAGTGGGACCATGGGAGCCTCTTGAAATTCAGCAAGGCCAAATGCAAAGTCCTGCACATGAGTCAGGGAAAACACCCTTATCAGTGGGTTGTGGATGGAGTCCACACAGCCCCAGCGAGAAGGATTTGGGAATACTAGTGAATGAAAAAGGAGATGTGAGCTAGAAATATGTGTTTCCAGTCCAGAAAGCCAACTGTGTCCTGGGCTGCATGAAAAGAAATGTGGCCAGTAAGTCAAGGAAGGTGATTGCCCTCCCCTATTCTGATCTTGTGAGGTCTCAGTTGGAGTATTTCATCCAGCTCTGGGATTCTAAGTACAAGAAAGATACAGAACTTTTAATGCAGGTCCAAAGGAGGGCTATGAAAATGCTCAAAGCAATGGAATATGTCCCCTGTGAAGAAAGACAGAGAGAGTTTAAATTGATCAGATTGTAGAAGAGAAAGCTCAGACACTTTATTGCAGCCTGACGATACATAAATTCTGCTTTCATGAAAGATGGAGACAGATTTTTTACCAGGTCCTGAAGTGATAAAACAAGGGACAATGGATTCAAATGGAAGAAGGTCAGGTTTAGATTAAATGGTAGAAAATAATTCTTTACTGTGAGGGTTGTGAAGCTCTGGCACAGGTTGCCCAGAGAGGTGGTGGGTACCCCATCCCTGGAACTATCCAAGGCCAAGTTGGATGGTGCTTGGAGCAACCTGGGTTAGTGGGAGGGAGGTGCCCATGGAAGTGGGGTAAGATCTATAAAAGCCCCCCCTCCAAGTCAAACAATTCTGATTCTATAAAAGAAAAAATTTGTGGCAAACTCTCTGCTATGTTTTTTGCATTGAAGGTGAAGACATTAAGTGTTCAAATTAACTAAGCAAAGATCTATGCCATAAAATTTTTCTGATAATTTTGTATACAGAAATATTGGCACCAGCCTTTCAACCTTTGAACTGGATATATGGTAGTAATCTTCAAGGACACTCTCCACATTTCTGATTTACCTTATAGAATATATATATTTTTCCCAATGAAGGGAATAATATATATTCTTTACAGTCTTATATGACACCATACCCCAGCATATGTTCTCATAATGCAGCAGTTTGTTTCCTACATATTTTCCCTTTATTAAGAGTAACACCTCTCTCACCTACGTGAGATTTTTCATTAAAATAATGAGCCATATAACACCTTGAATCTTGCAATTAGCCAAAGATCACAGAACACTTGATAAATTATAATTTCAATACTATAGAAGCAAAAGTTTTAAATACCATTGTTCCCATTTTTCTGGAGGTCTAAATTGAAACTGACTCGAGTTCACCCAAGTTCCTACTTGAAAAAAATTCTGCACAAGCAGTTTTCTCATAAGGTCCAAGTGGTGACTAATATTATTTTCTGACTACATATAGCTCCCTGGTGTCCTAAGCTTAGAAATGAGTTTTTTCTACTGCTTAAGTGAAGTAATACATGTTCTGAAACCTGTAATCTAGTAATGGTAATGGTAATCTGAATCTTTTACCTGTGTCCTTCCTTCAGCTGCTGACCACAGGCTCCATGAGTGGCACAGCTGAGCAGGAATTAAATGTGCAATAGGCTGCAGTAGGTGATCTTCACCTCTGTGACATCCCAGTCTCCTTGTAAGGAAAATATGCCTTTCCTGGGAACCGTGCTGCAAAACCATGATTGAACCAGTGGTACAGAATCCAGCTGTAAAAAAACGTAAATCTTTTGTGTCTCTACATAGAGTACTTGACAACCAGACTCATTTATCTCATACATATTTATTAATTTTAAGAGCTTTTTGGAAGTCATTTGACATTTCATTTAACATACTTGTATTATTATCCTTGAATGCTTATTTGTGACATTAAAAATCACTTTTAATTCTTAGAGGGGCATAATTAGCATGATACTAAATTCATTTCACATATGAAGTGAGGCTGTATGTAAATGAGATGATGTATAAATATGTATATTCTTCATGTTATACTTCTGTTATCTATCTTTCAATCTTATTTATTCTGTCTTAAGTAAGAGTTTGGAACTCTGCATCCCATAACAATAGTCACATACATTTGCATGGTCATTTATGAAGACACTTAGATACGGGACAGGAGATATCAACAGAAAATCTGACGGTCTAAGTTACCCTTTTAAACTCTATTGATGGTTAGTGAAGATAAACCAATAATTTTAAGGGGGAAAAAAATCTTCTGCCTTATATAGTTGAATCCTTTAGATGAATCTTGCATGAAATCTGCCTTCTTCCTTGGACGAGTCTCCTTTTACTTTAGGAAAGTCTACACAATGATTTGAGAAAAAGATGTCTATTCTGTGATTAGGACAAAGTCATTTTCTGGACTTTAATATGTCTGTTTTTCAGGTCTTTGTGAAATTCATAGAGATGAAGATTTTTCAGGATCAAAGCCACTTTGGCAACACTGAGGGACTTCAAAATAAAGTCAGTCAAACAATTGTTGGTATCATTCTAGTCATAAAATGATAATTCCTCATATCAGCATTTATTCAAAGGAATGTGCCTATTTCTATGAAATGTCCCTATTAAGGTTTGTAGTCAAAGAGAAAGTCAGCTAAACAAAACAAATTGGAAGACAAGGAGACACGAAAAGAGGAATTGAAGTGAGTATTTTAAAAAGAAGGGTATACAAATAGTGTCAACATTTCCCAAAACAGAATGTCTGCATTTGTGTTCTGAGAAAAACACAGAGTGTTGGGGGTTTTATACAGCCTCCTAATGGTGAGGGTGATAATAAATTTTTTTCATTCAAATGTCTTCCTTAAAACTTCTCTCATTTTTAGGCTAAACTATTTTAATACTTTTAGACAAAACATTTATTTTGTGACTTTTCTAGTTCTAAACAGAAAAACAAGCGAAATGTAAGAAAATAGAAATGCTCTTCATAATCTACAAAATAAAAAGTAAAAAGCATGCATGTTTGTAAGGCCATCCCTCTAACATCATTATCTGCTCAGCTGTTTTCCCTGACATATAACAACAAAAAAATGAACCACAACGATTTTTATATTATCATCATCATGTCTCCTTGTAGATAGTTAGTGCAGTCCAAAATAGATGTATGTGCTTGAAAGATTAATCCTGGTTTTATATGCATAATGTATTGATATCATTGCTTGGCTCCAAGCATAGTTAATTTTTATTTAAAATGAAGAAACATAATGAAGACTGTGTGCTGGAAATGTCATAAGGAATTGCTTGTGTATATTATCCACTTTCATTTTCTATGATTTATGTGATGGAAATTGTAAGCATGCTGTGAAAAGTAAAGCCCAAAACTTGAAACATATGAAGCTGAATAATACAAAAGATTTTGGCATTTGAGTTGCCCTGAGAAATTATTTTATTTGACTGTTATGAAGGTGAAAGCAAAATAGCTTTCCCTTAAGTTTATGCTTCAATTTGCTATAACATCTTTACTTAGAGTTCCTTGTTCTGATGTCAAGAATAACCTTAGCACAAAATTCTGTTTAGACAGCTTTTTTTAAAAAAAGTCCTGATTATGAAATGTAACCATAATCACACTCTACACATGATTAATCTCCAAAAAGCCACATACTTAGAAAGGATATGTAATTAAAACTAAATATTATCCTTTGCCATTAGGAAATGCTCTTCTTATCAGAGTTGCAGAATGCTGTCTGAAGTATTACATGGGTCTGTTGGGAGTATGGTTAATGTACTAACATCTCTGGTTAAGTCCATAGTAACCAATAGTAAATGTTATATATCACTTTTAATTTGCACATTCCTAAGGGATGAAAGTTTTATAGTGCTTCAAGCTGTGAGCCAAAGCCCCTCAGTGCTGCAGTACTAGCACTCTACAAAATGTCAAGATTGATCATGGGTTTTTTTTCTGTTTTTGTGTGGGGGGGTTGTGTAGTTTTGTTTTGTTTGTTTTTTGTCAGTAGCTTTGCTATAACTTAAGTATGCTGTTTTTCAAATAGAGATCATAGAATTGTAGAATCTGAATCGTTCATGTTGAAAGGGAACCTTCAAAGGTCATTTAATCTGACCCAAATTCCCCTGGGTATGGGCAGTTTCACCAGAACAGGTTGCTCTGAGCCCCCTCCAACTTGACCTGGAACATTTCCAGGGATGGGGTATCCATAACTTTTCTGTTCCAGTGTATTGTCAACCTTATATACATTTTCCTTATGTCTAGTCTAAATCTACCATTATTCGCTTTAAGATTTTTACTTTTCCTGCCACTACAGACCCACGTAAAAAGTCTCTCTACCTCTTTCTTATAAACCAAATTTATATGATAGAAGTTTGTAATAAGATATTCCTGAACCTTCTCTTCAGCTGACTGAAGAATTCAAGCCCCCTCTGCTCTTCATTGGAGACATGTCCCACCCCTCTGATCACCTTGGAGGGTGAGCATCCTCTGGAGCATCCTCTGGACCTGCTTTAAAAGATCCATTCCATCCTTGTGATAAGGGTCCCCAAGCTGGAGGCAGTACTACAGGTGGGGCCTCACAAGATCACAGAAGAGGGGGAGAATCACCTCAGAATTTAACATAACTTGAGTGGTAGGAAAACTATTTATCAGAGTAGGTCATTCTGCAGAAGAAGAGAATGGGGGAAATTAATTCCACAGTTTTTGAACCCCAAAGACTTTTGCAGGATATCTTTGTAATTGGTAGGCTTTAGCAAGCAGAAGGTTGTAGACTCATCAGGTCTACTGAATGAAAGTCTAAGGCTTGTATCAGAGAGTAAATCAGATGAACTGAACTTTTCTGAGCTCACTAATATTTGAAATCTGTTCAGTGAGGACCATTTATCAGTGAGCTGAAATAGGCATGCATCCTGCAGAAGACAAATAACTTTTAGGGTAACAGGAAGATGTGTGAAAGTTGAATTAAATTTGCTTAGGAAAACATGCATATGGAATTTCAGGATGTATTTCACCAAACGTAACAAGATTATTTCAGACTTGTAAGACTTTTTATTATTATTTAATATTAGAGACAATGTAACCTCTGCTTGTTTAAGACAGCATAGCCCTTCTGAAATCAGCAGTTATGCTGATTTATAGTAACTGGCGATCTCATCCTGTATTTTTCCATTAATAAGCTTAGAAAAGCTATTTCTTCACAAATAGGAAAGCTAATTGTCTGACCTTTCAGCCTCACCTTTTTTTATAGCTGTCTTGGGTATTTATGAAGAAGAGTTATGAGAAACAACTCATCTCAGGACAGGGTGAGCTGAACCTCTGCACTGCTTGGGTGGTGAGCACGACTGTGCTCTGCAATGGGGCATGATGTCTGAGCAGCTGATGAGCCTTAGCTACTGGAGCTGTTGTATTTCATATTACAGCCACAAGACAGCTCCAGAGCTGGACTTCAGTGTCATGTGCAGGTGGGGTCTGGGAGTTCAGTGGAGGGGAACGCTGGGAAACTGTAGTTCTTGGATGGGGTCATATTTTTCTTTTAAAATGCTTTTCATTTTGTGGGTTGGACTAAATGGGCTTCAAGCAGCTGTGCTCTATTCTGTTCAGAAACTTCACCTGGTGGTTTGGCCAACTTCTTGCCTAAACCCAAACAATTCTATTTAACATTTTCTGACAATCAGAAAACACATATTTTAAAACAATGATGCATACCTTTTGTATTCTACATCTCCATCCATCTCATAGTTATTCACACCTAATCTTCTGTTTCACTACAAGTCAAATGAGATAAATTCCCCTCTTAAGTTACTGGGGCAGAACTAAATCAATCTGCATCCTCTTAGCCAGCCCAGATCCTGCTGTGTCTTTGGGGCTTTCAGTCTTGTTCCCTTTTGTTCAGGCTACCTTGAGTGCTCCCCCATGAGAGTGGACTGGAGCCATTAAGACTGTTATCTCCAGTATTTCGTCTTAATGACCCTTAAGTGTAAGCTGTTAGGCACCAATTAGAAAGGCCTCCTTCCTCTTTCTCTAAGTGGGTAGGCTCTATTAACTTGACAAATCCTCAAGGTGAAATATCTACTGGGTACAGATTAAAGTTGTTTAGGAGTTTTTTCTTCCCAGAAGCAGCTGATTCAGCAAGACCAAAATGCTTATTAGGAATATATTGCTTTTGAAAAACACCCAGTGAAATTCAGCCAGAGCTTAATGAAACTGCTTGTTTTTCTGCTGATGCATTCAGTGGGGAAACCTGACTTCCTTTACCATATACAAAGATACGGGAATCACACTATGAGTATTGCCAGAAAATTTTAGTGCTTTGCTGACACGGAGTCAAGAAATTGGAATTTTTTAGATCACCGTTTTTAGTCTGGATGAGGAGTGCTGAAGTGTGTACTGATAAATTTAGTGATTTCAGACTCCATCACACACCCTATCTATATGTTCATATATCTGTTGCTCAGCTATGCCTGGACTCTCAGATTCTGCCACTTGTCAGTCATACAGAAGCTAAAAAAAACTGGATTCATGAATGGCATGAGGACTTGATTTGTCAGGTCTAACAGCATTAACCTTTTTTTTTTTTTTTTTAATTTACTGTTAGGTATTTTATTCAAACCTGATTAAAAGTATTCTTTTTCTTTCACAATGAAGCACTCTCCTCACCAAATGCTGG
>WEIU01003376.1:8975-21427 GCA_013389925.1 Aegithalos caudatus | reverse complement strand
TATGGAAATGATAATGGGTATCTAAGTTTCTATAAGTGTTATATATGTTGTATATATGTACTTATGTCTATAACGTTATATATGTTACATCATGTCATGTTATGTCATGTCAGCTGTATTATGCATGTTGATTCAGAGCTGTATCTTAAGTTCTGGAAATGCTAGTTACAACTAACAGTAGCTCCCCAACACACTTAAATGTATACCACTCTTATAAATATAGCAAATTCAGATTTCTTTCTTTTAGGTAGTTAATTCTTTGATCAGTGCCTAAGTTAAAACTGAGGCTGCATTTATCTGTATGTTTATAGGTTTTGCTGAGAACTACAGCAGGAGAAATAGATATAGAATTATGGTCGAAAGAAGCACCCAAAGCATGCAGAAATTTCATCCAGCTGTGTATGGAAGGTAATGACTGAATGGATTGGGAGTTGTTGAAATTAATTCATATGCAGTGTTTGTGCCCTTTCTGTAAAATAGAGCTCATAATTATGTTTTGACTTTGTATCTCATAAGTTTATTTCTGTTTAGAAATTGTTAATTAACACTCAGACAATGTATTTCATGGTTACCAATGAAGCTGGTGGAGAAAAAGTAAAAATTTTGGATGGTTTTCTCAAATTAAGCAGATGACATAGTATAGAAATATTATCTTTCAGAGTCTTGAGAAGGCTTACTTTGAGCAAATGTCTACAAAGTATAACAACTTCAGGATCTGTGAAATGACAGTGATGCCATATAGGGCATTCTCCAAAATTCTCATTTCTGCATCACAGTTTACACTACCATTTTTTTTTCTGTGAGTGATCCTAGCGTTTCAGTTGCTGTATTTTGTTGTTGGTGGAAGCTTGTAAAACTTTCCACTCAAGTAGTGGGTACGAGAATGAGAAGCTCCCTACTGAGAAAACTAACAAAAGTCTATGAAAGACATGATGCCTTTATATGTTTTCTAACTGGTGCTATTCTCCCATTTAAACACATATAGAATTGTTCAGAGTTCTTTTAGCTTTCCTATGTTAAACAAAAACAGCAGTCTAGGCTTTTTGCCTCCAGCACAGATCCAGTCTGTTTTGTGTTCTTTTACCTAATGTTGAGACTTTTTTGCAATGGTAAAGGAATTTCTTAGCCCATGATAAGGTTCATGTATACTCAGTGAGCTTTATTTCCCTTCTGATTTTTTTAACTGCTGTTAAAACACACATATTAAAAGCATGTTAAAACATTTATTAAAAACATGTTAGCACATCTTCTGCTTTGTGTAATACATTTAAGTAGTTATCATTAATATCCCAGTATATAACCATACATGACTGTGTCTGGTTCTGCTGCAATATTTGCATCCCCTACTTTGTCTTGCAGCATGCTGCAGATTTATTTTTGTTTTATTATTATTATTAATAATATTAATATTATATCAACCAGGGGGTTTGTTCAGGTAAAGTTATGTTTTCATTCCTTTTGTTTTCTTAAGGTCTTGTATCCTCTATCAGATAGATAAAAGAAGATAGCTTAGGAAGCAAAATGTACCACATATTTCATTCTGCAAAAATTACCAGTTTAGGTACAGTATAGGTGATGAAAGGTGTTCTATGCTGGTGAGTGACAGTTGCAAATCATCTGTTTATGGATATTGCTAATGTTGTGTGTCAGATCTCATCCAGGATAAAGCAAAGTATTTCTAGTTCTCCTTCTATATTGATGTATTTCGACAGTGTCGTTCCAGTAATAAAACTTAGAAGCTGAAAATACTGCAGTTCTTCAAGGTCATCTTGTCAGTGATGGGCAGAATTTTTTTGCAAAAGAAACATCTGACACCACAGGGTGTCATTTCATAAGACTGTGGAGAACAGAAGGGAATCAATAGAAGCCAACAACAGAATGTTATTACAATATTTGCTTTCTGGAACTTCAGTCTCTGGACATCCCTGCATGATTTATATGAAAGTTTGGGTTTGAGGCCACTTACATTCTTACACACCTCTTCTTTTTCTTTTTTAGAATATTACAATAACACAATATTTCACAGAGTAGTGCCTGGATTTATTGTGCAAGGGGGTGACCCCACTGGTACTGGATCAGGAGGAGAGTCAGTGTATGGAGCTCCTTTCAAGGTGTGTATCTATATCTTATACATTAATTTGTTATTCTATATCCATTGTTCTTCCTACCAAACTCTGAAAACTCAAGTCTTAAATGAAATGCATACCTGTGCAGTAGTGCCTCTTCATGTGTTGTTTGAACACTTCTAAACTGAGAGCCCTCAGATGTAGCTGCTCTGGTCCAACAATGAACCTGGGGGCTCAGATCCTGAATGAAGCTACACACAGGCTCAGCAGTTGTGTTCTCCTCTGCCTGACTGTTCTAGTTCAAGTGGGCCAGGCACCTTTAATTTGTGGCTGAAGCTGCAAAACCTGTTTTTGGGCCTTCCATCTTACTGATGCTAGACTTTTACATCTAGCACAAACCTGAAGTTTGTGGGAGGGAATGATACCTGAGCAGAGAAAGAAACAAAAATTACCAATATTGTTGTAGCATTGCTGCTTCAGAGTAGTGGTATCTCAGTATTGCAGTGTTTAGCATCATGGTATTACAGTGTTATTCATCACTTTTCTCCTTACTTTGAAAGGAGTCCTGTTTTGTCTTCCTAAATCCAGAAAATGTTCTTCCTGTGGATTTTTGCATTAGTCTGCTATTACAACCTGTTAATGTGCATTCAGTAACTTTACATGAATTAGGGTTAAAATTAATTTTTCACATAAAAACAGTGATTTTCAAGAATACTATTTTTGCAAGAAGTGTATGAAATGCAGTTACTTTTAAAAGTGTTTTTTATTCATATTGGGGGATAACATGCAAATAAAAATATTTGATTTTTAGGCAATGACTGAAAAAAGAGAAAATTAACAAGACAGAACTAAGATTTTTTTAAAAATTAGTGATGTGTCTTTCTGTTATTGATATTTCAGTTTCTATTTTTTTGTGTTTGTTTGTTGTGTGTTTATGGTTTCTTTTGAAGATTGTTCATTTTTTTGCATCATTATAGACACTAGGGATTAGAAATATTGACTAAAAATAATTTGTGCTGCTTTTGGAGTAGGAGCTTCTAAGTATAATTCTGGCATTGAGTTTCAAAATACTTGGCATTTATTACTGTCTGAATTCAAAAGAAAATTAGCAGCATTTTTTTCCTGTGTGTGCATGTTGATGTAAATTATACCACTCCTATCTCCTATCACTCTGCAGCTAAAGGAGTGAAAAAGTAGTTTTATACTGAAGTTGTTGTGTTTTCTGCCCTGCTTTTTACAGGATGAGTTCCACTCGCGACTGCGGTTTAATCGAAGAGGACTCGTTGCTATGGCGAATGCCGGGCCCCACGATAATGGGAGTCAGTTCTTCTTCACTTTGGGTCGTGCAGATGAGCTTAACAACAAGCACACAATCTTTGGAAAGGTCTGTTACCTGAGCTGGAGTCCTAGGTTAGCTCTGACAGAAGCTGCTAGAAGTTTCTCTGAAGGCCAATTTAGTATTGTTTGCTGCTATGTGCATTTGAAATTTATTTCAGTGCTTTCTAGACTCCCTCCATTCTCTGTGTTTCTTACATCTGGTAGAAATGTTTCTGTAGATTCTTCCTGTTATTATCTATTTTACTGATGTTATTCTTCTAAATTGTGTTTTCATGTTGTGCTGTCATTAAATAATAATATTAGTATTATTATGGCTCTGTTATTAGTCAGTTCATCCGATACTAATGACATGTTAGAAAAATCTGTTTAGAATTAATTACCCAAGAAGGATCAGGAAGAAGAAAAACTTGAAATGAATTTACCACTCTCATTATTTACTTAAAAGAAAATAAAGCAAATATTTTTAATTCCATTTTTTTTGTTTACCTGTTCCATAGCTCACAGTAAGTCTTTAATGTCTTCCTCTGATACATTCTCAAAACTACATGTATTCCTTCAACTTTTTCCATTGAATTTAAAAACCCAAAAATTTGTACATTGTACTTGATGTCTTTTAGAAGTCTTACGTACTTACAATATTTCCTATATCCCTTATACTTTCAAAATTTTTTGCATAATAATTGCCTTGTATTTTGCTGAATAAATAACACAAATTATAGTCAAGAACCTTCAAAGCTTTCTTTGTAAATTTGCCAGGTTACAGGGGATACAATATATAACATGTTGCGCCTGGCTGAGGTAGAAGTTGACAAGGAAGAGAGACCTCTCAGTCCACACAAAATAAGAAGTAGTGAGGTGNAAAATAAGAAGTAGTGAGGTGAGTATGTTCTGTTTTGAAATGTGACATTTAAAATTTTTTTGTATAGTGTTCAGAAAATTTAGCTTATCCTTTTGCATATTGTTGTAAAATATTGAATCACAAAAAATATTGAATTACAAAATATTTGCTAAAGATGTGTCTAAAATATTGGTTTTTTTAACAGGTTTTGTTTAATCCTTTTGATGACATTGTGCCAAGACCAAACAGAAAACTGAAGAAGGACAAACCAGAAGAAGAAGCTAATAAAAAGTCCAAAGTAAAAGGCACAAAGTAAATATATGCAACATAAATGGTGGTTAATTTTCTTTCACCTTTAATTTGTAGCTTGGCCGTTTTTTATTTCCATTTCTGCCTTTGAAGCACTTCCTTGTTTCCAGGGAGGATCATGCAAATCTAGTTCTTCTGACTGAAATGTTACTGTGCATTTGCTGAGCTGTAACTGTTTTGTGCATAGTGATAGTTTGTTGAAATAATAAAGGGTGGTTTCTCTTTCCCATATGCCACAATGTGCAATCATCTGACTGAGATGACACTGCAGTTAAAACCTAATGGTAGGCTCTGTTGTTTGGGATTTTTTGAACTTATTTTATCAGATACCATTTCTCCCCCACTGAAGTACTTAGCAAGAGGCAGGAATTTTGACATGGGAAATTTTAGTTTCTGTGAATGAAAATTCATAGTCACAAACATGCAGTGAAAAGTAATAGGAACTCTAAAGTGGACATACTGGAGTTCTGCTGCACAAAAATAGAACATGTTGCAACTGACTAATTCCAATAGTGTGAACCATTAAGTCTTGATAAAAGAAATTATGGATCATAATTTGTTTTAATTGCATTCTGTGAATGTGTACACGTTTGATACCTTTCTGAGCTGTCGTGTCTTGTAAATCTTGTGTCTTGAATGCCTCTCTGTAGAGGAAAAAAATGCAATGGAATTGTCAGCATTCAAGAATCTGAGAAAGTCATGACAGGATTTCTTAAATTTTGTCTTAACTGATGCTTTGCTGTCTTTGTTTTATCTCAAGAGCATAATACAACATATATTTATGATCTATGATAATATTTATGATTTCTTGCAGAGCAAAATGTTGTAGTTGTTTGGAATTGGTACATTTAGCAACAAAAAAGTTTTTTAAAAAGTCATGTACAGCATGAACATAATATATTTAAAGTTAACGGGATATTATAAGACAGTATTCAAAATTTTGCTAGAAATTTTGTTTTTTCTCTTAAAGAAACTTTAACTTGCTTTCCTTCGGGGAAGAAGCTGAAGAAGAAGAGGAAGAAGTCAGTAGAGTTAGTCAGGTATTTTACCAAATTATCCTTATTTTTCTTTTCATCTAATTACTTTTTCTGTTATTTGTGGACAGCTTTAAAGTTTTTAGTCTTCTTCTTATGTTTGCATTTTGAACAATAGTACTAGTAGTTGTTCAGCTTTTAGTATTCTGCTGTTACAGCATTTTGCAGATACAGAAGTTATTAGCTGTCTTGATTTTTAAAGTGCCTTCAGTTGTTGCTTGGAATATTTACATTTCCATGAACAAAAAGTTTGATAGTATGAATCTATGTCTGCTGTTTAAAACTCATGGCAGCGATAGGTACTTTATTCTTTTTCATGTCATTTTATTTATGAGTGTGATTATATGGTAAAATACTTGAATTCTGAAGATCATCTTATGCATTTCCAGTGCATGCCTAGCTCCTTTTTCTTACATGTATCCATCCATCTGTGAGCTAAATGAAGTGTGGTTATTGTGGAGAAAGTAGTCCATTATCATAATTTAATAATGCACTACAGTGAAATGTTTACATTCACAGAGCCAGGACTGCATAGATAATCTTTCATCTAATATCTCCTTCCCTGTCTTGGTGCTTAAATAAGGTTAGTTTAAAAAATTCCTAAATAAACTGCTGTTTTCATTTCTAGTACTGAAAGTTGTTTCACTAGACTCCTAGGCTTTCTACAGTACCTTGCTGCTTCAGATAGTGATCAGACTACATGGTCCTGAAACCTGTGAAAGTGAAAAAATAAAAAGTAAAAAAATAAAAAATAAAAAAATAAGTGAAAAAATAGTCATTAGTTTTCAGAAGTTAGCTAAAATACAAAAGGAAAACAGTGAGTAATGATGGACAATATTACAGTGAGATGGTGGCAGTGAGAATGATAGTAGAGATTTATTACAACAGCAGCTTTAACTATTTTTCTTCATTTTTTCAGCTTATCAGTCAGACAAACTTTACTTGTTCACCTTAATGTGCTCATCTGCTGTTTAGCTCTTGCTGTATATCTGGCTTGTAATACTGCATTTAACTCAGTTGCTTGGACTTTCATACCAGATACCTGTTTTCAGTTTAAAATTATCTAAATGGAATGCCTCTGTCGTGATAAGCCTAGTTTCAGTGTTTTCATGCTCTCTTTCAACTCAGCCTCAAAATCTAATTGGCCTATTTGTCCTGACTAAATTCTGGACTGGCTCTAGGTAGATAACTACACCAACTCTCTATGAAGAATTTATCTTCATTCTTTGTAACAAAGTAAAACCTTTTTGAAACCTCATTATTTGTTCATAAGAGGTCTAGATCACTGTCTCTATAGGTCTGGACATGATCTTAATGTGATTAAGTTGAAGTACATGAATAGCATGACTAACTTGCATTCTCTGATTTTGATAAGAAAAATGGAAGGTCAAAGCTACTACTGAGATGCTTTGGCATCTACAAGCTTAGAATCCTATGAGCTTTTTTTGGTTGCTAGATGCAGTAAGTTTTGCTTGTTTAAGAAGGGCAGAGAAGCTCTGGGTAAAACACCTCAAGGCCACGAAGGCTGTTAGTGCAGTCAGGGATTTGGCTGTAGGGCCCCCACTGGTTGTTGATCAGCCTTCAAACTGTAGCTTTCAGTGTCCAAACTGCTTGTTGTCTGTACCTTTGGAGCACTTTGTGATACACACCCCCACCACCACTCCAAACACACCACCCCTTCCTTAATGAAGGAATTATCTTTTCATGTTGCTGAATGTGTTAGTCTTTGTTTTCTGCACAATAAAAAATTGTAGTTGCATTTAAACGCCTAAGATTTTATCCACAGGTATACTGTGTTTCCAGCAGCATTAGACAATGTGTCTTGCAATGGAGACATTCACAATACAGTCACAATACAGACTGTTCCTGTAGCAGAGATTTTCAGTGTGATTTTTCTCTGAAAATTAAGTATGCTTTTTTCAATTAGCATGCAGAATGCTTTCTAATTGCAGTTTTTGCCTGAAGACCTTATGTGTTGATAGATTTATTTGACTGCTGGTGTCAGTAGATGATTCCTGAATCATGTATTCCAGATTGATGTATTGCAGTTTGTTAATTTCTTTCTTTTCCCTAGGGAACTAATTTGTGTTCTTCCAATTAATAAGTACTGTTTTGTACATGGTAGTTCTTTCAGTTGTCATGTGTCATTATTGGAAAGTCAGGTTCTTACCTCTTTATTCATTCAAGTGTATATGTGCTAGACCTACTATCTAAACCATACTAAACAGTATCTTCTTTTCTCTCTCTTGCTGTCCTTTAAGTGCATTGCTGTTGCAAAAATAAATCTCTGGAGTTAGCTTGATGTTTCTCATTATGGAATGTTTTCTCTGTACTTCTGTTCTTAAAAGTGTCTATACTTACTGGATAGGCTAAGGCTAAAAAGAAAAAAGTTACGTTTTTCTTACTATGATACTTTTTCACTATTTAGCCTCTTAAACACTGAAATGCATAATAACTTTTTTCTTTTTTCTTCTTTTTCTTTTAACAGATCATGAAGGGGAAAAGTAAAAGTAGTCATGATCTCCTGAAGGATGATCCACATCTAAGCTCAGTTCCTGCTGTCAAAAGGTTAATATGTGATTTCCAATTTCTTAAACAGATCTACTTTCAATACGTTATACCCAAATATCATCATGTATACTCATTTAAGAAACGATCATTCATGTTACTATTTAAAAATTTTAAAGTGCCAGTTCTAGACCAAATTATTTCTCTAACCCACTAAGGTATCTCCGCCACTGACCATCAGTGGATGCCCAGTAAAGAATAAAAACAATGCAGATGCAGAGTTTATCTGAGTAGTCTCCCAGCCTCCATCAGCTTTCATCTCAGGAGTTCAATGTCGTTCATCTATTTAGTAAACCTCTATAGAGCACTCCTCTATAAAACTGTGTATTAAGACTCTTGTAATATTGTTTCCATTTACACCATCCTGTCTGCTACATCCTGTACCCAAGAAGGGAAGTATCATCCCTTCTTGTTCTGAACCTGGATGCTAATAGTGGCATTCCTTAAATTCTAACTCTCGTGGAAAAGACAGTGAGCAGACAATCCCTTTTATACCTGTTTACCACAATTCTTTCTTAGACTGTCTCTTTCATAGCCTAAACTTTTAAAGTTACTCAAGTTTTCTTCATGATGAAGATATTCTTGGCTGTGGTTATTCTAGAGGGCTGCTTTCCCAACCCTCCAACCCTGCTTAGGCTTGAAAATACCTTTTTTTTTTTTTCCAGATCTAAAGAACACAAAAAAAAATAGGTTAATCATAAATCTGTATGGTTGAATAAAGTTAGTTTTCTTCTCTGTTTCCTTTTAGTATTTTATAAATTCTGATTTTAACCGCAATTGAGTTTTAAGGTGAGAAAATTCCATGAAAATATGTTAACTCCAAGAATTTGCTTATCTAGAATTCTAGACTAGCTGGTTTGGAAGTAACCATTAACATTTATCAGATCCAACTCCCCTGCAATGTGCAGGGACATCTTCGATTAGATGCACAGAGCTCCATTCAACCTGGCCTTGAATGTTTCCAGGGTGGAGCATTTACCACCTCTCTGGGCAGCCTGCTCCAGTGTCTCACCACCCATATCATAAAAAACATCTTCCTTATGTCTAGTATGAATTTACCATCTTCTGGCTTAAAACCATTACCCTTGTTCCTTCACAGCAGGCCCTGCTAAAGAGTCTGTCTCCATCTTATAGGGGTTAAGTACGGAAAGGCTGTACACAGTAAGGCATCCCTGGAGTCCTCTCCAGGATGAACAATTGTGCTTTTCCCTATTGGAGAGGTGATTGTCTTCTCTGGAGTCCTTCCATCAGGTCCCTGTCCTTCCTGTGCTGGAGCCCAGCTCTGGATGCAGCCCTGCAGGTGGGGGCTCAGCAGAGCAGAGCAGAGGGGCAGAATCCCCTCCCTCCCCTGCTGCCCACACTGCTCTGGATGCAGCCCAGGACACCTTTGGCTCTCTGGACTTCAAGCATGCATTGTCAGCTTTTCATCCACCAGCACCCCCAGGTCCTCCTTGCTGGGCTGCTCTCAGTCCATTCATCCCCCCATCTGTATTGGTATCAGCAATTGTTCTGACCCAGGTGCAGCACTTTATTAAATTATCATTGATTTTAACATTGATTGCAACACATCTAGAGTTTCTTTAATGATATTAATTGCTTAGAGCAACTTCAGAGCCTTGACTGAGATTTCTTTAATATTCCTTGGTTTTCCTGTGACATAACTTCTTTTTTTCAAATGTGGGCTAAAAAGGTTCAATTGCCTTTATTATTAGTTTGTGATAATTAACAGTGGCTTTGTTAGCCTTAGTATATTCAAATAGATTTCTTTTTTAATTCACCAAACTGTAACTGTATAACAAAATCTTGATGTTAAACTTAAGTACCAGTAAAATGCACCTTCCAAAATATAAACTAGTTGCAATGAAATCCTACTAATGGTTTGATAAAGGAGATCAAAAACATCTCAACTGAGTTTTGGTCATTTTAACTGTATGCATTACTGTTTTGCTTGAATAGCTCAAGATATGGTTAGGATTTCTCCATTGTATGAAAGACTTTATTTTTAAGTATTTCTGAGTAGAAAAGATCATCGTAGTCAAATGATAGAAAATAATATTGATACCTTTAAGATGAATGTGAAGATGATATAAAGTAGTAAGTTTACTAAAATTTCAGGTGGCCAACAATTTTTTTTTGATTTAAGAAATCTTGGGTTTAAAATATTACTTTGAGTCTCCTCTAGCATTTTAAAGTAGTTACTTTTTTTTCTTCTTTTAGTGAAGTGGCAAATGAAGAAAAGGATTTGAGTGAGGCAAGTATTATTTTTTATTAATAATTCTTTGTTTTTTACTGTGTGCAGATTAGATTTTCTTTGAGGAACAAATTTTACTTTAGAGTTCTTTAAGAACTAGTTCAAGCCAGAATTTTGGCAAAAGTGTGAAGGATCTCTCTAAGCTGTAAGGTTTGGCTATTCACAGGAGGGTAGAATTAGCATACTACCTGCTACCTTTTATAGAAACTGTTTGTATTGTATTTCAGTCAGTAGTTTAGTATGGGCTATGTGCCACAGGGTGACAAACCACCAAAATGATAAAAACCCTGAAACTGCTTCTAAAAAAATAGTTAAAATTAAGGTTGTCATGAATAATTTTGTAATTGCAATGTTTAAGGGTATGTCTGCATGTGAGTTAGAGTCCTCTTTGAAAGATTTCTTTAAGAGAACAAAAACTTAGTGAATTATTAAATTGTAGCAGTGAAATTGTATTGATGAAAACTGTCACCTCTGAAAGATGTGAAATTTGAATAGTCAAGCAGTAACATTCAACTAAATATTGAGGCAATTTAAATATAAGAAAATTGTCATACATGATGCAGGTAAGCATAACCTTGTTAGCTGAAGTATGTCTCTGTCTGCAGCCATAGGTCATAGAATTCCCCTTGGAATTCCTGTTGAGATGAGGATGTAATATATGACTAGGACTGTAATCTCCCATTCACCTAATTGAATCCTGGAAAGTACTGTTTTCTGTCTGTTCATCATGCACAGGTGTTAACTACACTGAGTGTTGACACAGTGGAAGTGAAGAACACAGTCTGTCCCATTTGTATACCTAAAAAACAGCATCTGCTTACACCTTGTTCCTTTTTTCACAAGGCATAGTATGAATGCAGGCTTTTTCACTGTTCTCCTTTGTAATTCCTGCTGTGCAGGAGCATTTTTAGAAGGGTTCGGAGAATGCTATTTAATTAATAATTCTTCAGATATTCAAATATCCCTTTCTTAAGCAAGGATTTGGGGAGTATAGAACATGGATGTATTAGGTTGAAGAATAAAAATTTAAATAAATATACCTTATTTGGCAGCATTTTAAATAGGAAGCTTTCTCTTTTTTTTTTTTTTTTTTTCTGAAAAGGTGTTTGCTTTAGCTTTTGTTACATTTAAGATTTTAGCTAAGGTCCAGCACTTCAGGCAGTTACCTGCAAAGGGTCTTGCAAAGTAGTACTAGTATTTGATCATCTCTCTTGGAGTTATTTTAGTTAATACATCACATCAGTTTTCCATTTACACAGCTGCAACATGCTGGTAGTTTTATAGCCAAACCTGGGAGTAAATAATTCTTCCAGATCTCCCTGCTTCCTCCAGCCTGCAAGCCCATAGCATGTAAGGGAAACTCTTGTATCCCCTAAGCGACTGGCCTTGCTGTTCATGCTATTAAGCACCATCCCATTTTTCTTACTGCAGTCCTCAAATTTGTACATTTAATTATTTGAGAGAGCCTTTGTATTAGCTATACCTCTTAGCTATTTGCTAAGATTCTTTTTGTGCCCAAATTGTTAATTAGAACATTATATGAAAAGTATTAACAATTTTTTTCCACTAGTTTTCTTTTCTGCACAATGTCTTTTCCTCCCCTTGTATGTCAGTCAGTTGCCTAACAGTCAGTTTGTATTGATAAAATTAGTTATCCACCCCTCAGTCCAATAATCTCCTTAAATGGGAAAATCACATTACATACAGTATTCACTAATCATTCTGTCACAAAATGTCTCATTACATTTTTATTTGCATATTAAAGAGAAGAATAGGGCCACTCCACCCAGCTAATGACAGCAGCAAGAAGTAGTATAGCTTTCAGGCAGACAGTTTTGCATTTCTGTCTCACATGGGGAATAACCATGATCCAGTAGGACAGGCACTTCCCTTTTGAGGTGCCATGCAGTTCAATCTGGGTTGTTGTATCTGTTGTTAAATCTATTTGTTGATATCAGGTGGACTTAATGAGAAAGAAAGGGACTGAAGGAGGAGACTGGGCAGGAGAAAAGCCTAGAGCTGCCAGAGGGAAAGCAGTTGAGGAGAAA
>WEIU01003375.1:7779-30741 GCA_013389925.1 Aegithalos caudatus | reverse complement strand
CGGGCGGGAAGTGATGCGCTCTGCCGGCTTCCGCCAGCAGCCCGGCCGCGGCCATGGCGCGGTATTTGACTCCGCGCTACGGGGCGATCCGCAGCCAGAGCAAGTTGCAGCCGCGGCAGGGGAGCGGGCGGCGCCGGGGTGGGCGAAGAGCGTCATCCCCATCTCTCCGCTGCAGCAGCTTTTCCCCCGCAGTGTCGGAGGGGCCGGGGAGCGGAGCGGGCTGCGAGGGACCGGCGCCTGCCCCTTTGTGTTGGTAGCCCCGGCTGCCGATGCCGCGGGAGGGGCCGATGGCCGGGAGGCGGGCAGAACGGGTCTGGGGAGGCTCGACAGCTGAACAGCGGGGAGAGGAGCTTCCTACGGCCGTACCCCTGGAGCTGAGCTTAAGGGGGGCGCTGCTGGTAGGGCTGGGCGTGGAGCTGGGCTGGGTGTTCCGACCGGGAGGCGGTCGCGGTTAATGCACTGCAAACACTTGTTTTGGCTGGACGCGATGTGTGAGGATAAACTGAGCACCTCCCTCAGTGTAATAAAGGGATCGGCCAAATTAAAAAATAATAAAGTATGTATTAATAATCGGTATAATCGAAATTTGAAATGGCCACAATCGATACAGTTCCGAGCCCGGGAGTCGGAGCTGGGTGAACCTGAGACCAGCCTTCGCCTGCACTGATCTCCCCAAGTTCACATTTTGCCTTTCGAGCAGCCAGTTTTTATACTGTTTTTTTCAGCCCTGAGGCTAAGAAACCCTTAGTTCTTTGTTGTATCCGAGCTTATTTGGTATTCATCTTTGGCTGCCGGTTTACAGATGAGATTTCTGAGTCGGGAAGAATGGATGAGTAGTCCTGGTGGACAGTATTCATCTCCAGCTGCCGGTTCCCTGATGAAGTTTCCGAGAAGGCAGGATACGATGATTAGTCTAGTTACTAGTCCACTGATGAGTTTTTTGGGGTGGGAAGGGTGGATGAATAGATTTACTGGAACCAGGATATTCAGATTCACAATATCCCGATGGGGAGGCTAGATAAATATCTGTTGGTGAGATAGGTGTAGCTACTCGGCCATTGTTCTCCTCCGTTTCAATGAAAATCACTCTGTTCCTCTGTTCCTGGTTTCAGCATCCTATTTTGCAATCTGGCAGCTGTGTTTTTTTCCTTGGATTAAAAATGCCCTTTTGCTTTATTTTATATCAGTACAATAAAAACACAAATTATAATACACCATATTTATAACACTCAGTGAGGCTAAGAGCACTGTGGCTGCTCAGCCGGGAGAAGAGAAGGCTTGGAGGTGTCTGTGGAATTATCTAAAGAGAGAGCGCAAAGAGGATGGAGGTACCCACAGAGGCTGTGATATCGTATGTGACATCTCAGCTTCTGGAGCTATTAGAAACCTGTCTACACATGGAACTGGGAGGTTGGACCAGATAGACACCAGAGGTCCCTACAAGCCTCCGCTGTTTTGTGATTCTTTAATAATTTAATGAGTATGTACACAGCACATACACACAATATGTGTGGTCATAACAGTGACAAAAAAAACCCTTCCTCGTCTGTTTTTAGTGCATTTGTTCTCTTCTCTTGACTCTACTGTAGTAGATGTGAGTCAGCTTACAAGAAGGACTGAGTCATGAAATATTATCTTTGTCTTTGTAAAATTCAGCTGTTTTCTGAATGCTTTAAACGATATAAAATTAAAATCACAGTGTATTTATTTTAAGTACTAAGGTAAAGGTTTATAAATGTGTAAAACTTTCATATAAATATTTTGCAGACTGCAATGGTCTTTTTCAAGCAACTCAGCTATGGAATGGAATTATACATGCCCTTCACAATCAAGTGGAAATCAAAAGACGTAGACAACACCTGAAAACATAGAAACTGTTTCACCGGCTCCAATGCTGTTGATGTGGTACTGAGCCATCTTATGCAAAGCATGTACCTAAGCTGCAATGATATATCTTGGCTGAATGGGATCTGTGTATGCCAAGTATTGATGGATCACAAAGTGTTTGAGCCAGTTGGAGCTAAGCTTTATTTATTCAAGAATGGGAAAGAAAAAGAGTTTGAAGACACAGGCACTACTCTATCGATTTGTAAATAGCAGTCTTGATCCTCTTCTTCCAAGAAATAATAAGGACAATGAAAGCTTATCTTCTGAGCAAATCTGCAAACAGAAAACAAAAAGATGTTCCAAGCAAGTTACTCTGAACTATTCTAGTTTTTCTCTATTTTTTCTTTTTTAATAAGTTAAGGAGGGATACCTTTGAATGAAGTGAAAAATAATACTTTCTCATAATAAAGCTAACATTTTGGTCTAGTTAGAAGTATTCTGTTTACTGCCTTTCTGTGCGACCTGTTTCCCAATGAAAGCATCCTGTTATACTTAGTCTTTGCTAGCACACTGGAAGTCAATCTCATGCCAAATGTGGGTACTACTCTTTCTAGTTTGAGAGCAGATTTGTGATCATCAAGACTTGTGCAAAGTTCATCTTACAAAACAGGACACTGTCAAAACCACAGGCAGAACTGCTGACTCAATTTTTGATGGACAATCACTCTGAGCTTTTTAAGGTACCATTCTCCTTACATCATTGGCTTTGTCATTTTAAATGTTAAATGCCATGAATTTCCTTTTTTGGAGTATGACAAATCTGAGGAACTGTGTTTAATATTCCATTTGTTACAGTTTAATAGTACAGCCAAACACGGTGAGAAGCTATTCCAGACTATGGAGGACAAATTTTTGAGAGCTTTGCAATCCTTTATAAATTTTATCCTCTTTCTTTATTCACATGATTTGTATTAGATAATTATTTAAAATATTATTTTATAGGGTCGTTTTGGCACCGTGTTGGTAGTGAATCCTTACTAAATATTTAGATATCTTAGTGTCTTTCTCCTTTAGAAGTTCACTGGCATACTCTGAGTGGTAGAAAAATGGCAACCCTAAAAGATCCTTCAGTATTTTGGAATGTTAACTTCTAAATTGAAGAAAACAAACAGAACCACAAAATGCTAGTAGCATTTCTATTAAACTTGATGAGTTGTGTAAATATGCAGGCTTTTTACAAACTCCTTAATTTATGTTCCATCATACTGTTACATGTGAAAAGATGAAACTTTACCATACCCTGTAAAAATAAGCTTCTCAGAAATTTTGTTTCAGTAAAATACTGGGTTTTATTTTTATACAACACATTAATTTTGACTTCTGACTTCAGGTTGAGACATGGGAAATATATATTTTTTTAATTAGCTCCAGTTTCGTTTGAAAGCATTAAGTGGTTAAGTGAGGGTTTTGTATTTGTTAGAATACAGCCAACCCCCACTTTTTATTTTGTTTAAGGGTTCTGACATGAGGGTTGGGGCTTTGATTCCACACTGGAGTTAGGGCCAGAACTGTGTGCAGGGACAGCGAGTGGACGGTGCTTCAATCTGACAGATGCAATTGAGAGGAGCCTTATGTGAAAGCTGAAATCAGCTTGTTTTGCACTGCAATTTTTGCCATGAAAAACATCTAGAGCTTTTTGCTTCTTATTTCTTTGGCCAGAGATACCAGAAGTAAACACATGTATCTTAGTAAAACTATGTGTTTTAGGGTAATTCTGTGAGAGACTTTGAATGTGTACCTAAATAAATGTGGTGATAGATTCTTCTGCATTTAACTATGTGTTTTTAAATTGGTTATCTGAAAGCTTTAGATTATCAAAATGCAGAATTGCCTTCGTAATGTTTTCTTTCTTGGGTTGTATTTTCAGGCTCCTTTAACTCTTCTGGAACTAACGAGTAGAAGACTTGAGAGTTTGCTTGAAGGGCAAGATCCAGATATCAATTCAGGTAGATGATGGGATAAATTTTTATATAAATTATTGTGTACAAACTGGTTTATCATCAGTTGACTATAATTGTGCATAGACTGTTCCTTTGTTAGAAGTGAAGCATTAGGGGGATCAGTGGCTAATGCACTAAATATTAAATTATATGCTATCTGCAAAACTGGTCTGAATATTGGAGAATGAGGGTTCTATTAATAAACTAGTTTGGATACATTACAATTATTTTTTTATTACCAAATAATTACTTCCGTAAATAGTGCAAAATATGCTTCCTGAAGTGATTTGCTTCTAATTTAGTTGTGAATTTTGATGGGACTTTGTATTTAACAGTATTTTTTTATTTTTGTCACAAGACACCTAGAAATTCTCACAGAACTCAGTAGTTCAAGATTCTGATAGATGACTTGAGCACAGGCTTTGATTGTTTAGTGTTGTGACTGTTAAGTGTTTTGAAGAAATCTCTCCTTTTTCTGGGTAAGCATAAAGTTTATTAAGATCTTAGGGCTTACCATGATGTCAAATGCCTTCCTTTTAGTTTACACTACCCTTCTGTATGTGGAGTTAATGCTTTTCAGTTTATTTCTTTTGAGCTAACATTCCGTCTGGCTTTGCTGCCAAAAATATCTTGCAACACTGATTAAAAGGGTTGGCTTAAATAATTGAGTTTCTCTCTAACTCTTTATCTTCAACTCCTGTATTGCCAGTGCATGATGTGCTTAAACACTGAAAAGAAATCACTCAGTAACCAAATTACACTAAGTTATTTTGCTGTGTAATATTATATTTAATACAGCAGCTTCTGGAGAAGTAGTTTGGTACAGAATCTTTAACCATCTGTGTTGGGTTCTGGAATGAGTCCAAATTCCTTCCGGTTCAGTGTTCGGAGAATCACATTGTGAAGCCAAAGAATACAGAGATGAGCAATAGTGGAAAGAGCTGCCTGTCTGTAATATTCTCAGAGCCTGTGTGATCTCCAACAGGCAACTGTTCAACCCCATACTCCACTTTTCCTACTAAGTTTTGGGTTTCCAATCTGTAAATGCATATAGGTTCCATCTACTTGTTGAAATAGTCAGTTTGATCTGATTGTAAGCTCTCTGGCATGGAATATTTCTGTTTTCCTGTGTGCTTCATATTCTGGTGTAATTTTCCCATTTCTTTCCAAAAACTTTCCTAGGAGCTATTGAGCATTTTTAGCTGGTGAACATCTTTAGTCTGGGTGGGAGCAGAAGGGAAGACTTGGAGACACAGATAAGAAAAGGGGTCTGTCAACTGCAAGAAGGTAATCCTTAGGTCTGCTGGAAATAAAAAAGACTAAAACCAGCAAGAGAACTCTGGGGCTGTTTTTAATCCAGTAAGACACTTGAAATCACAGTGTAATAAATGGGCAAGGAGACTTCTTTTCCTTTTTAAAAATGCCTTTATTAGTGATCAGCTCGGGGGGGGTCCGACGGGTCGCGCACACACCGCCGCTGTTCCCTACGGCGACTCGGAGGAGGAGGTATGCAGCTCTACCCGCGGGGGGTAGAGCCGGGACTCCCGACCTCGCGGGATATACCCAGAGAGTCACAGTTGGCTCGAAAGTCCAGGGGGGTCACTCCTGGCAAGTTCTCTTAAGGTCCTGGCGAGGAGGGGAAACTTCGGAGGTGATGCCCCTTGTTCCCGACCACAGTCTGTTTCCATTAGTTCTTCATTTGAAGAGCTGGCTCGTCTTCTGTCGGGGTTTTTTTTTTTTTTGGAGAGAATAGTGTTTTTCGGCAGAGGCATTTGCATACATCCCCGGTTGCCATCTTGGGAAACAGCAGGACTCGACCAGGACCCGGCAGAAGGGGAGACAGAACAGGGATTACAAACAACACGTATCTTGTAAAACATGGAACACTGAACTGGCAACACAGAACCTGCATCATATCAAACATGTCATTCACTCCAGGTGAGGTCTATTTATCTCAACAGGACTAAAGATTCATGCTGAAGTTTTAAGAGTCAATCTCTTTGCCAGTTGTTAAGCTTTCCCTTTTGAAAGAGCTGTCATTTTTCTTCATCTGATTCTACAAAACCATAAAAAGTATTGATGTTTGACAAACACTGTAGAAGAAGGAAAGGACAGGTCCATTTGAAAACTGACAGCTCTGGTTAATACTATTCTCTGGTGTTTGTAAAGAAGGATTAGTAAGAAATTTTTCCCCTTTAGGCAACTGATACTTGTTCAATCAAATGGCTCTCTAATATATATAGGAAGAAAAAGTATCTGTGGAGTAGCTAAATGCCAGTTTTTCTTCAGGCCAGAACTCACCTGCCCCGTGAGAGGGTTTGAGTCCCTGCAAGGCAGTACTTTACTGCAGAGATTCACAACCTTATTATAGCTACGTTGTGCTGAGTTAAGTATCTCTTGCATCACCTCTGCTTCTGGTGCCCAAACCATGCTCAGCTGTCTACTCACATAGAAGCTCCTAAATTCTGTGCCTGATCTTTGTAATGTGGTTTTGTCCTGATTTGAAAAGAGAGGTATCTTCTAAGAAGGGTGAAACCCCCCTGCAAACTGGAGAATTCAGATTCCCTCCTTCCAAATTATTATAATTTAGGAAAATTAAATGGGCTTTCAGGCAGAGGTATGGGGATAGGAATAACAGTTCTTTACTTATATATATATATAAAACAAGGCAAACAACAACCACTACACCATTAATAGTAAATACAACTAGGACAAAGAAAAAAACCCAAAACCTCGAGGGGCTTTGTTTTCACAAAGCTCGGGATAGTCTGGTCTCTCGAGCAACAAAGCTGGAACAGTGGAAAAGAGAGTCCCGGGCTGGTGGGTGAGATCAGAAGCTCCGCTGGTGGTAGCAGGAACGGTGGAGATGTCCCGGCAGGGCAGGGCAGTGCCGAAGAGAAAAAACAGCGGTGACTGTCAAGAAAGGGCCGGAGGCAGCTCAGAGTTCTGTCCCCTTCCAATGCCAGGAGCAAGAGAGACAACTCCTCCCCCAACCAGTCCTTTCCCTGTCTTAATCACCCTAAGCACCGAGCAATCTGGCAACTTCCCCCTCCTCCCCCACCCCAGGAAAAAATTCCACAACCAAAACAAGAAAAAGATCCAACCCCGAACAGGTTTAGAGGCAACTATTTCTCCAAAGTGTTTATTTACTTGTATTACGTACTGAGCCTTGCTACAGATCTGATTTACTCACAGGGAGTCTTTGGATCCTGCCAAATACAAGGTGCCATTATTACTTCATTATGGTTTTTGTGTGAGAACTGTATCTGCCTTTGTCTTACAGGCCTGTTTGCAGTACAGAATCTTCTATGATACTGTATTTGTAACACTGCTTTTCAACTTTATTTTTGCAATTAATGTTAAAATTCCATCCATTCTCAATGGAAAGTTGTATGTTTCACATTGCTTGTAGATGTAATCACATCTGAACTGGAATATCAGTATACCTATGTTCCTTATATTTTTTAACAAGGCTTTTACATGACGTATGAAACTTAATCTGAACCTCTGATTTCTTACAAAGGCTTCACCTTCTGTCAGCGCATTACAACTAAAGAATACAAAGATCAAAAGCAACGAACCAATCTATCTTCTAGCACTGAATCAAGAGATGGACAATGACCCTACTGTTCCTTCAAAGCAAAAGAAGAAATTAATCAAAGAATTTTAAAAATACCATTCTTTTGTGTTATAAATAAAATGTATAATTTTTATTTTTATTGTACTATCTTTGCAAAGTGCCATGTATATACCATGACTCTTAGCTAATAAAGCCAGGCTAGGAATCAGGTTCTCTCCCAGAAAAGCAAACCTCAGCTTCCAGGATTGCCACAGAGGGGTGTCACCAGGAGAAGGAGAATACTGATCTTGATAACACCTGAAAAGAGACCAAGCCCAGGGAAGCAGCACCGCGCCCGAAACTACCCTGCTATAGAAAGATTGATACTGATCTGCACCCCGATACTGGAGTGCAGGGAATGTGAATAGATGGTTTCCAGCAACTCTATTCACACACAACCCACTCCTCCGGGAAGAAATCTACATATCTACAGCAAAGCTGATCAGGACATCCTGGATGCTCTGAAATGTCATCATGAGACCAGCAGTGAGACTGGAGATATCATCAATTCGAATGATCAGCTCATGTACACCCAGGAATATTCTCTCTGAAGCATATCCCTCCATTCTTCACTATCCAGGAACTCTATTCAAGAGTTCTCAACCGGTGATGAATGTCAACAAAAACCAGACTTTTTACAATAAACTGGGAGTTCCTCAGCTTCGGGGCTGGAAAACTCTATAAAAACCAGCGGCAAAAACGGCAAATTGTGAACTTGGGGAGAATCAGTGCAGGCGTGACTGATCCCGGGTTCACACAGCTCTGACTCCTGGGCTCGGACCTGTCTCGATAGTGGCGGACCTAAATGTTTGATTGTATTGAAAATTAATACATTCTCTATTAATTTTTATTTGGCTGATTTCATTTATAACATTTTGTCTCCTGTAGTGGTTGTAAAACGACATGTGAATTTTGTACTCCAAATGGTTAGACTTCAATACATCCCTTTTAAAATCTTTTTTAAAAGAGTAGAGGAGGCACATGAAAATTGCTCATAAAAATGTTTTTTTCTTATGTCTTTACATCTTCAATTTCAGGAAGCTACAACTATCAAAATTACTATGCTGCTAAAAAAGCATTAAATCTAATTAAACTTTTAAGCAAAATATACTTCATTACTTGTAAGTAAGTAATAACAGCACACTGCTTGGACTGCCTTGAATTCAGGTTTGGCACATTTTTCCATCTGTCCCACAACCCCATGGCTTTCTCTCTGTCTAGGTTTGAAAGACAGGTATCTTCTAGGAAGCGTGAGACCCCCCCTAGGGAATGCAGAATTCAAATTCCGTCCCTCCAAATTATTATAATTTAGAAAAAATTAAATGGGCTTTCAGACAGAGGTATGGGGGTAGGACTTTAACAGTTCTTTACTGTTACAAATGAAATCAGCCCAATTAAATTAATAAGGAATTTATTGATAATTTGCAAAAGATCAAATTTTGGAACAGCCACAATAAAGGACAGCATTGAGCCCGGGATCGACACTGGGTGAACCTGAAATCAGCCTCTGGCACACTGATCCCCCCAAATTCACAAATTGACCATTAGAGGGCCAGTTTTTATACAGTTCTTCAGCCCTGAGGCTAACAAGTCCTTAGTTCTTTGTTGAGCCTGAGTTAGTATTCATTTTCAGCTGCCGGTCCACTGATGATATTTCCGAGAAGGGAAGGGTGTTTGAGTAGATTTACTGGAACCTGGACATTCAGATTCACAGTCTCATGGGCGAGATCAGATTGGTATCTGGCGTTAACTGCTGGGTCGTTGGCGAGATGATTGAGTTTAGGTGGGACTGCTCTGTTGTGCTATTCTTTTTCAGTTGTAAATCACCCTGTCTCCTCGGTTTCCAGCATCCAGTTTTGCAGTCTCAGGCAGCTTGGTTTCTCTTGGATCAAAAATGCTTTTACTTTATTTTATACCTGTACAATAAAACATGAATTATACAAAACATCTATAACATTTACTAATATCTATTACAAGGTGTTATATATGGACCGTGCGATTTGTATTTTTCTTGTATCATTTCTGTGAATTGTGTATATATGTATATTATAAAGTTTGGGATAAATCTAAATCAAACTCACTCTGAGACACAGCCACAGAGGACTACCTCATGTGGGAGTTGCTTCCAGGGAAGGCAAGCTTATCTGATAACCATTGAGACAGGACAAAGGCCAGGAAAACGACTATCTCCTCAAGCCTCCATTGCTGTAGAAAAACCTGTTCTTGATCGGCTCTCTGATACTGAAACAGAGGATGTGAATAGAGGGTTCCTAGCAACTCCTTTTACATATGATTCTGTCTCTGGGAATACATCTACATTTCTACAGTAAAGCCGGTAAGAACACCGGCAGCTGTCCCAAGATGTCATCATGGGACCGGTAACCAGAGGAAGATTTCATCAAGGCTTGAGTGAACTCATCCTGTCCTGCCATGAATAATTCCTGAGAAGCAGCAAGACTATTGTCTGCTGTGTGTACATCCTATTCACAGATGCATTTAACATATCTACAGAAAACAAACTTTACAATAATAAACTGGGAGTTCCTCAGTCTCAGGGCTGAAAAACTGCATAAAAACCCAAGGCTTGGACTAGCAAATTGTGAACTTGGAGAAGATCAGTGCAGGCGAGGCTGATCTCCCTGTTATAAATGAACTGAGCCAAATAAAAAATACAACAAAAATTTATTAAACCGAATAAAGCCAAATTAGAAAAGCCCACCACCAACAAACAAAAATACAAAAAAATACAGGACCGAGCCCGGGAATTCGGCCTGGGTGAACCCGGGATCAGCCTCGCCTGCACTGATCCTCCACAGGTTCACAAATTGCTAGTCCAGGCTTGGGTTTTTATACAGTTTTTCAGCCCTGAGGCTGAGGAGCTCCCAGATTTCTATTGTACAGATTGTGTTGTGTAGATATGTAAAACAAGTTTTGGGGTCTGTGAATGAGATGGCCACACAGTATACAATGGTGTTGCTGCTTCTTCGGGAATAATTCATAGCCAGGCAGGATGGCCCACTCAATTCTTGATGAAGTTTTCTTTGTAGCCGATCTTATGATGCTGATCTCATGATGACATTTCAGGGCTGGTGCCGGTGTCCTTATGGCCGTTCTGTAGAAATGCAGATGAGTTCTCGGAGCTGCTGTGGTTTGTGAAAGGGACTGTCCAGAATCTCCTATTAACTCTTCATATCTCAATTGGGTTGGTCTACAGTGCCGGGGACTCGAGGAGATAGATGTTTTCCTGCCTGTTGTTTTGTTTTGATGGTAGTCAGATTGGCTCACTATTCCTGGAAGCGTTTTCCACATGAAGCAATTCCCTGTAGCCGAGTCTCTCTGTGTGTTTCTGGTTTAAACTTATCCTTAACTTTATATTACATATAGACAAATACAACATAGTGTACAGAAATGATACAGAAGAAATACAAATCGCATATCCCATCTATAACATCCCTCTCGCGTTCACCCAGGCCGACTGCCAGGCTCAGACCTGATTTTTGGTGGTGGCTGTTTCCGATTCGATTGTATTCGATTTAATAAATTCTTTGCAAAATTTTATTCGGCTGATTTCATATATAACACAAGGCAAACAAACAACAACTACTACAGCATTAATAGTAAACACAACTAGGAAAAAAAACCTCAAGGGGCTTTGTTTTCACAAAGCTCAGGGCAGTCTGATCTCTCAAGAGCAACAGACTGGAACGGTGGAAAAAGTCCCGGGCTGTTGGATGTGATCAGAAGTTCCACTGGAACGGTGGAGATGTTCTGGCAGTGCAGGGCAGTGTAAGGCTACAACGTAGAAAACAAAACAAAANAAAGAAAAAAAAAAAAAAAAAACCCCCCCCAAAAAAAAAAAAAAAAAAAAAAAAAAAAAAAAAAACCAAACAAACAAAAAAAACCCCCCAAAAAACCAAAAAACCCACAAACCAAAAAACAATCCCACAAAAAAAACACACGTGGCTGCGAGACAGAGCTGGAGGAGGCAGCTCAGAGTTCTGAACACAAAGACTTTCCTAGGACCGGACCATGCTAACAGTGAACTCCTCCTGTAGCAAGCAGCAACCTCTCTGATGCCGAGAGCAAGAGCCAGAAACTTCCCTACCCCCAAAACTAGTGTTAGGCCACTTCTTTTTGTTTTGGTCAAGCACCCTGTACTTAGTCTCCTAGCAACTTTATGGGGAAAAATCAAGTAAAAGGAACAAACCTAACCCCCAACACTATCTGAGCCATATCTGTTTTCTGAGCCATGCTTGGGTTGATGAGCAGTAGGGGTTTTTAATCTTTTCTGTCTTTAATTAAAAATAACTTAATCTCATCTTAAACTGTAGGTTCTGACTCCTGTGGGTATTGTAAAAGTGTACAAACTGTGTAAAACATGTTGGAAGCGGGTCAGTGAATTGGCAGCAGGAACAATTTATTAGGCAGGGGAGCTGTGCATGCTTGCAGTCAGTAATTACAACCTGTTGGTACTTCCTCCCCACTCTGGCCGACTGAGCTTCTGCTAATTCAAGTAAAAAGTTACATTTTGAAGAAACTTGAGAAATAATTATCTTGGTCTAGATCTTAATATACTTAAGTAATTTATTTTAACATGAGGATATTTTAATAATGTCCAGTTATTTATCATAAATAATCATAAATACTTTGGTAATGTTTATGAATTCATAGGATGAAGCTAGAAAGTATATTGGCCTGTCTTGACACATTGGTGGTTAACTCTACATCAACAAGAATTTGTTGATTCAAATCATTAAATCATGGAATCACAGAATGGTTTGGATTGGAATGAATCTTAAAGATCATCTATTACCAAACTCCATGCAATGAGCAGGGACACTTTTCACTGGACCAGATTGCTCACAGCCCCATACAACCTGGCCCTGAACATTTTCAGGGATGGGGCATCCACAGCTTCTCTGGTGTTATTTAAATTACCTGGCCCTATTAGAAGTCAGGGAATGTAGCTGAAATCTCTATGAATCAATCCCTGTTTATGCACTTGCTGTTTAACTGTGACTCACCAGTGTGAATTAAATTTCTAGAAGAGGAAAAACGTCCAAGTTTCCCCTTTCAGAGGGGGAATGCTCTAATTCCTATAGTACAGGGCCATGTATTCTTTTTCTAGCTCTGTATAGGGTTTTGGTCTTTCTCCCAGAAGAGGGAGCATATACAGAAGCAGGTTATTGAGACTTTTAAACAGGAAAGTATTTCCTGACTAAGTGCTTCTGGTGCTGAGTAGCAGAAGCAAGAGGCTTAGAGATTTTAGTTGTGTTTTTTTTTTTTTTTTTCCTAACCTCTCTCTCTCTTTCTCTCTGTCTTCAGTCCCCTGTGTCTTACTCAAAATATTAAACCTGGTAACAGGGAGAGGTGGCAGGCAACATGGTAATCTGTGGGCTGAGAATTACTTTGGAAAAAACTGTGTTGTTAAAAAACAAACGTGCATTTTGTGACTTGATTTAAATTTTTCTTGTGCTAATTTAAATATAATAAAGAATTGTACAAAAAAGTGATGAGTCTTTAATTTCATAGTGTGTTTATAAGTAAGAGGCGGCTCGGGGTTGTAGAACCAGGTATTAAACAGTAAGGAAGTGTTCCAAGCAGCAGTTTATAGCTGCCCTGTGGTTCCCTTCAGTTAATGGAACAAGAAGTTAAGATTTATCTGCAAAGGAAATTAATAGCTCTTGAGAGCCCTTTTTTATTCACATACCCTGACAGGAGAATCTATTCACCTTTAATCTGTTGACAGAAGCCTGTTATTTTACATCTAAGGACCCACTGAACAGGACAGTTTGGTGAACTATAGACTACTGGTTTTCAGTTAAATTCCAAAATTAGAAAATTTTTATTGGACTTTAGAAAGTTCTGTCATGTATTTTTAACAGTATTGGACACAGAATCATGTGGTAGGGAAACTTGGGACCTGTCAATCACTTCTGTTTATGATTTCTAGCTTAGAGCTATCAAATTAATTGCTAGTTTGTATTTGTTTGAAGTAGAGAATATTCAGAGTGAAGAGTTTAGTCGAGATACTTTTCAGTAAAGTTCTATCAAAGCACAAGTGATGCCACTTTCAAAGGAGGCTTACTTCTGTTCATAGAGCATTCATCTTTGCTCCTACCAAGGAAAAAGTTCATTAGTGCTTTCATGAGAACATGTATGTTTCTTTAAATCCCAGTTAAAATATGTTGATACTTTAATGAAGCAGTTAGTGTCAAAAACTAGAGCTTGGACACGAGGGCTTCTCCATGTGGATATCAATGTGAGTGTACCAGACTTGTTCATGTCCTACACAGTCATAGTCTGGGTCCAACAATTAGTAGGTGCTGATCTCGTGCCTTCATACCCTAGCTGCTTCCTGTGTGGCTCATGTAGCTGCTAACAGCAGGAGGAAGGTACCCCTTTCATTCCTTTCAGCAGGTTAGACTAGAGGAAAGCAATCCTGAGCTGGCAGACCAAAGTAAAAAAGATCATACTCAAGAAAAAATATCATCTCCCACTCTGAAGCACTGGCTGCTCTGTGATGTTCCCTTTATGCAAGGTAGCCAGCTATGTGCACTGCTTGCAAATACTTCCTGGTTTTGTTAGGGCAGACAAGAGAGGGAGACATGAGACACAACAGGATACTTCAGCGTCCATTATCCACTCCGTCTGAGTGCCTGTCTCTGTCTTGGCAAGCAAGCAAGCCAAGTAGGGCACCCCCTTTCACCTGGCCCTCCCAGCCTTCTAGCTGGCTCTTAGCCCAAGCTCTTTCCCCCACCTCCTGCATACCATGCTGCACAGACTGATGGCAAACCACACAGCTTCTGATGTCAGAAATAACAAGTACAGGGGTATTTGTATTTATCTAGATGTGTGGAGAGGACACAGATCACCCAGAACACAGCTGCAAGCATTTTTCACCTTTGTGGCACCTTCTTTTCAGAAAGATAAGGTGAGTGGCAGGAAGCTTATTTGCTCAGGCATTGTTTAAAAGAAAAACCAAACAAAAAACTCCACAACCTACTAAATTAAAAACTGTTTAGAAAAAGGAATTGTTCAAACTCTCTTCTCAAAGCCTAAGCCTATTGTCAGTAGCAGTGGTCACATATCAAGTGTATTTCTCTCATAGCTACTCACTAGAATAATCGAAAATAAAACTCAGGTATTTCTTTTCAGGAGAGGCTCCTTTTGAGATGTGTTTAGTGCCCTTTTAGTGGAATATGTGAGTTAGAATAATACTCATTTTGGAAGAAAAATACAAACCCATTTCTTCTCACTGTGTATTAACATCACACCTGTAAAAGCATTTGATATTTTTATTGCCTCATGCACTGAGGTGTTCTGCAATAAAAATACAATGAAGCTATCAGAAAAGATACAAACATAATGAAATTGCAATGAACATTTTATTTCATAGTATTATGCTTGTAAAACTTTATATCTAAACTCTTAAAATTACTTTTTCTCAACCCAATTTAATACAGGAAAGCTAAAACACAATCCTAGCTGATGGAAAAGAGGTTGCACTTCAAAATAATTCCATTTTAAGAAAAGCAGTGGAATAACAACATATCCAATTATGCCACCTATATATCAAATTTCTCTTCACAGATATTGTGTCCGTGTTCTTCATAGTCTTCTCTAGTTACTATCATGTCTTCAAAATCATCATTTTCAGAAATGAGCTTCCCACCTTCCCAAGAATAAGTAATAGGGCTGGAAAATGAACAGTGTTATTGTTATTGTTGTTACTCAATAGATTTATTTAAAATAGAAATATGCAATGATGATTTCCAAGACTTTTATTTATCCATACCTATTTAAACTACGTTTTTCATTGCTAAGTCAAACCACCCAGCTCCAGAGAAGTTATGAGACAGTTTGAAACTTTAGCAGGGCTAGCTGACTTGGTTTTTAAAAAAGGGCCTCTTTGAAGGCAGGTGTGAAGAGAGAATGATGTCTTTGTATTTACTTTGCACAAATACTAATTCTTTAATAGTCTTTAAAAATACTCTTTAACAACACGTTTTAAAACGTAGAATTCTTTTGTGTATTCAAAATATATGTAAACTTAGTAGTTTAGGACTTACTTGTCAGGAAGAACAACGGAAACATCATAGTCAGTTGGAGTAAGACATCGAACTTCAGAATAAACCCGATCTCTGAAGCCTGGAAAAAGGGTGTTTCCCCCAGTCAGAACTATGTTCTTGAAGAAATGAGGCTGCATTTCTGTAAAATAATTAAGTAAATCTGTAGTTAAGAGATGGAACATACATGTACAGATTAAAGGTGGTGATTTTTTCAATTTTGTTACAAATTTGAACAGAAGTAAGAAATATGTGTACAAAAAATTTATGATCATCTAATCAGCATATCAATTAAACAGAAATATGAGAAGATGATCAATCACCCTGTGTTCTCCCTGATTTCAGAATTTGGCTTTGATAACTACTGTTTTCTTATATTTATTAAATTTCACGTTTGCCAACACAATTCCCCTTTCAAAAGGGATTTTAAGTGACACAGGCTTTTAACAGTACATTAATAGCCTAAATGCTGCCATACTTATATGGCATCATAAAACCTATGAAAGTCTTCTTTGTAATGATAACAATAATTGCCTGAACATAATCTATGAAATGAAAGTCTTAGGATTACCTCTGACAAACAGCAGTCAGAAAGATTTTACTCTTTAAATTACTGACTTTTGGTCAGTTTCACACCAAATGAAACAAAGCCATTACAAAATCCCTCCTTCTCCCAACCCCCTGTCCTTTTCAAAATACTTTTAGCATATACCTTCAGGTAAATTCTGAATAGAATAAACAATGGCTTCAGGAATTCCCATCTCTTGAATACCAATATCTGAAGGATGGAAAAGTATTTCTGGAACTGCAAATCTTTCATTTGTTAGACGAAGTATTTGTTCACCAGTCTTGTATTTTCCACTTAACACCATCTCTTCCCTTGGCTAAATTAAAGACATGAATAGTACCCGCTGCTTAAGAAAAGAAATCACATCTGAGAATATTCAGCTAATCTATTTCATGTCCTGCAGAAGTTGGCAGTGTATGCTGTCATTGTCATATTATCTATCAGCAAATCTTTTAAGAATAATGCTTACTCTGGTATTACATCTGAAGTGACTTTGCTCTTGTCAACTGCAGTTTTGTCCAAAGCAAAATAAAACTGCACGAGAGTGGCCTTAAAATATAGGACTGCTTTCAAAACTATGGCTGGCTCAGTAAATGAGAAAAAAACTAAATTGTCTTCACTGGTATTTCAGGCGCTTCTGTAACATGACTTTGAACTTTCAACCTATTTGGGTGTTTAAATTTAATTCAGAGAAACTTACAAAAAAACCCAAAGCAGAGAAAACATTTCCTAACTTAATGTTAAAAAACTTAATAATGATAGGGATAAGTTATATGACAGAGCACAAACAGAGAAAGCTAAAACAGTTAAATAATAGACCATAAAATGCTATGCTGGAAAAATTTTTTTTTTTTTTCATCCCAACTTACTGAGGAAAAACTTTACCAATTAATGCATAGCACAGAAAGATGTTACAATACAGCATTAGGAAAAAGGGAGTATTTTTAACCTCTCCACTAGACTTGTGCAGGGGAACAGTCAAAAAAACCCCTTCAGAACTATCATTACCTTACAAAATCCTTTTTTGATTGTGCTGAAGTCCGGCAAAACATAATCTACCATTACAGTATTTTCCTCTCCTTTCAATCTGAAAAAGAACGTAAAATTCAACAGAATAAGGAAGTTCTAAATTCCAACTATTTTATATACTGACAAGACTTCTTTAACTTAACTGGAAAATTTTCTGAATTAAGAGTATAGTTTTGTTTGTACAAACAGATTATTCAGAAGTACCAACTTGTACGTTTAGTACCATTGCATACATACTTGGCAATGTCCATGTCTTTGTAAAAGTCTTGAGAAACATAACACACATCTTCTTTCACTTGGTTAATTACATGTGTTTCATCCATAACATGTAGCTGTCTGTGAACAACAAAAACCAAAACCACAGAAGTTTGAGAATAATAACATGCTCCATTGCCTATCCAGTTTTCCACTGGAACTGAGCAACCATTATTTTTCAGTCACAGGAAGCTACTGTCTCAATATCTAAACTTGTGTTCAATTTACAAAAGCATTCCTGGCCTACTGGACGTTAGTATTGTCCTGTTTCACAGCTCAGTAAATACATTCACGTGCATTTGTCCATTGTCTTGCTAACAAGCACAGCTGTAATCCTGCCAGTAGCTCTTTGGTAAAAACCTTTACCTAAATAAAGTTCCAAGCTACAGGATCCCAATGCAAACTTGATCCTACTGCATTTTATTTGCAGTATTGATAAAATCAGTTAGCAAACTGACTGATGATCTACCGAGACACCTCAAAAAAGATATTAAAACTTGTATAAGTGTGAACACACAGGTAACCTCAACAAATTCAAAAGCACTGGCACTTTGAAAAATAACAGCCTAATTCTTCAACGGGTTTAAACTCTTCTTAATTAATTTTGATCTTAAAGTCAAGATGGTAGCCAGGAGATTATAACAGACAAAAAATTCCCTTCTTTGAAAAGCAATTAATCTAAAATTCACAGAACCAGTAAGAATACTCCATAAACTTCTAGATCATTTCATAACAAATTTTAGAGTGACAGCATACTTTACCTGTAAGAGATGATCTCCTTTAGATGGTTGGTTAAGAGTTTCCCTCCAACATTAATCCTACAGAAAAAGTGTAATGTGAGAAATTCTGTCATTATTAACTTCAGGCACAGCAAACAGTTCTAGAAAATATATACTGCAGTATACCTGATGATTGCCTCTTTCTTCTTTTTACTTCTGCAATAAGGTACAATATGGGTAAAGGAGTATCCACTATCCACGATGATACAACACAGCTCAGATGGATTATCCCGAAAATACCTGTGTGCACTAAGAGCTCCAGCTGAAATACAAAAAATTTAATTCCATTTTTATATGAACATTTAGAATTTACAGTGATATGAAGGAGTACTTGCTTGCTTCATATTTTAAATGCCCTTGACAGACTTTCAAGACCTCAATACATAATAATACAGCCAGTGCATTAATTCATTTTGGCAGTGAGTAAAAGTAAGTGATAACACTTAATTATATGGCTCTATTTAATCTTTTCAGGAATTCCAGTCCATGTTCCATTTCCTCTAAAGTCTAATCACACTGATCATGCTACAAACTTATCCAACTTATCTAAAGGAGTATGCTATGTCCAGTTATTTTTCAGAAGGGTGACATTTTGTTTACACATACCCTGTGAGACACATTTCATAATTGTAATGCTGCATTTTATTTGCTAACATATAACAAATCCAAACAAAAACCAAACTTACCTCCCTAAAAATGGAAAGCTGTAAGATAAAGGCTTCATGCAAATTTTTGGTAGAATTCTTTAAATGGTATCCTGTTTCAAAATCCATCTGTTATTCTGTCACACTCACTCTCCTCAAATTTCCTCTAATTATATACCATGACACTCTTTAGGAAGTAGTACAAAAGTACAGATGGAATTTGTAAAATAAATAATTTTAAAATGTTTAATCCACTTTTACTCAAGAGCCAGGAAGCAAATGAAGTAACTTTTTACTATGTATATATATGTGTGTGCATGTGTGCTTGCTTATTCATTTATTTAAAGGGTTAAACTTCAAAATACATAAATGAAAACTAGAAGGAGACATACTCACCATTTACTCTAAGAACTGCTTGAAATTGATATTCTTCAAATAGAATTTCGTTCATAGATTCTTGTATTGAACTGAAGTTAAAATAAGGTTCAGTAATAATAATATTGGTATCTACAAAATCCACCTATGAAAAACACATTAAAATTGTCATAGCATAAAACGTAGAAATTAATAATCCCTTACCATCTTTTGCAGCAATGGAAGATCATGTAAATCTGAAGACATGATTACCACCTGTTGTATCTGTTTCCAGAAGCTAGACTTAGAATGTTTCAGCTTTTTTTAAAGGCTTCATGAGCAGTGATACAAGTTTATCTAACTAATGGGTAAAAAACAATAGAAGGGAACACTTTCATACATTATCCTGATTCTGTTCCCATCCTTACAAATTGTAATCCAACATTTTAAAGAGAAGCCACAAAGGAACACTACAATTTTAATGTACTTTACACTAGACTTGTCAACCACAGAAAAATTAGTCTCCTTGACAGCTCAGCACTTGCACCACAGAATTCCTTGTCTAATAACCAAAGTTCTGTACAGTGAAGAATCAATAATAAAATTCCCAGTGACCTCTACTGAGGCCAGCAAAAGATTCTGGGCTTTCCACATTTACCAGTATCTCAAACACTCCTTTAGAGATGACTTCATAGGGCTACTTCAATCATAACTGGATATGGCCCCAAAAATATTACCAGCTGTACCTCTCTGTAGTCTTCACTTGTGAAGAAGAATTAGAAACAAATTCTCAAAACCATGACTACATTGAATACAGTTCCAAAACTAAAATGAAATTTATTTATCAAAAGCCAGCACTTTATATTTTTTATATAAAAATGAACAGAGACTAAGCTAATTTGAGGCATTATTTTCATTCTTAGTATACAGGTGTTGGAAAAAAACTCAAGAACTTCCAGAGAATGTAATATTTTTAAAATAAAAAAATTAAAGATAAGTCTTAATACACTTCCTGTGCTAAATCAAATTTGTGGGATATGAAAAATAAAGTATCAGATATAATGTATTTTATATATTTAAGTTGTTCATGGGTAGAAAATGGCTAGCCAAAGATGATTAATAAATGTGTATGTATTTTGATTTATTGACCCAGCTCATCCCTTCCTTTTACATTAACTATTTCTTGATCTCTTAACTACATTGTATCTGTGATTATTTTTATTAACTTGACCTCTTAATTATACTGATATTAATTTCTTATGTGAGCTGCACTCAGTATCAGTACAAACATACAGGACTAAAAAATTTAAATATTTTCAAAATTCTACACCAGAACTCAAAAACATTTCCAAAAACTTAAATCCCTGTGATTTCTAATTGGAGGCACTTTCAAAGAGAACAGTAAGATCACCTGTTCTACTTAATATTTGTTAATTCCATTAGTCAGTATTTTATCTACACGAAATACATGTTTAAGAAAAGGCTCTTACTTGATACATTTCTTTTCCAAAGAGATAATCCCAAACCTGTCTCTGAACATCCCAGTTCACCAAGTAACCCTGTAGGAATTTAGAAATAAATTGCACTATTTAGAAAAAATTAAATTGTACTTTAAGAAAAAAAGTCAAACAACGAACACTGAGTGATAATATAAAAATTTTTGAGAGTTAAAATGTCTAAATTTACATTTTTAGGCCAAGGAGTAAATGTTAAATAGGATTAAGGTATGTTACAATTATTCCCCATTGCCACATTGATTACTGCACTAGAAAAACAACGTACATTGTGTTTTCTGTAAACATTGTTCTTTTTGACAGAAGTTTGTCAGTCTTCCTCAGTGCCAGAGAAGGTTATGGAGCAGATTACCTGGAGTGCTACCACCTAGCATGTACAGGACAAATAAGTGATCAGGTCCAGTCAGCATGGGTTTATTAAAGCTTGACTAACTTGTTCTCGTTCTGTGACAAGGTCAGGAGTAATACCACTGAGAGGAGGAGGGAATGGATGTTAAAATTGTCTACCTGGACTTTATCAAAATCAGCAAAGTCTTTGACACCATTTCCCACAGCATTCTCCTGGAGGTGCTGGCTGCTCATGCCTTGGATGGATGATTTCTTTGTTTGGTAAAAGACTGGCTGGATGTCCAGGCCAGAGAGTGGAGCTGAATGGTGCTACATACAGTTGGCGTCCCATCACCAGTGGGGTTCCCCAGGGCTCAGTATTGGTGTCCCTGTTATCAACAATCTGCACAAGGGCATCCAGTGTACCCTCAGTAAGCTCACAGAAAGCACAAAGTTGGGTAGGACTGTGGAGGGTAGAAAAGCTCTGTAAAGATTTTTGGACAGGCTGGATTTTTTTTTTTTTTGGATGAATTTTTTAAATTGAGGACAATCTTATGATGTTCAGCAAGACCAAGTGCCGGGTCCTGCACTTGGGTAACAACCCCATGCAGCACTACAGGCCTGGGGCAGAGAGGCTGGAAAGCTGCCAGGTAGAAAAGGACCTGGGAGTGCTGGTTGGCAGCCACTGAGCATGAGCCAGCATGTGCCCAGGTGGCCAAGGCGGCCAAGAGTATCCTGGCCTGTATTAGGAATAGTGTGGCCAGCTGGACCAGGGCAGGGATTGCCCTCCTGCACCTGCCACTGGTTCAAATCCTACTTTCAGTTTTGGCTCCCTCCCAACAGGAAAGACATTGAGGGACTGAAGCAAGTCCAGAGAAGGGCAAGAAAGCTGGTGAAGGCTTCAGAGAACAAATCCTCTGAGGACTCAGCTGAAGGAGGCTGTCTAGCCTGGAGAAATGGAGGCTCAAGGGGGACCTTATCACTCTCTGCAGTGACCTGAAGGGAGGTTGTAGTGAGGTGGTGGTTGGTCTTTTCTCCCAGGTAACAAGTGACAGGGCCAGAGGGAATGGCCCTAAGTTGCACCAGAGAATTTTAGATTGGAAACATTTTCTCACCAACAGGGCTGTCAGCCAATGGCACAGGCTGCCCAGGGAACTGGCTGAATCACCATCCCTGGAGGTGTTTAGAAAATGTGCAGATGTGGCACTTAGGGACATGGCTAAGTGATGGGCTGAACAGTGCAGGGTTAATTGTTGGACTTGATGATCTTAAATGTCTTTTTCAACCTAAACAATTCTGTGACTGTTAAACTTCATGCTGGTCATTGATTCTTGTCTGATACTACATATAATCCTGCAGCTGGGACATACAGTATGAAAACTATTCCTTAGAACAATTTAAATTTGGCTTTAATGTTAAACTGAAGCTATCTTACTTACTTTCTGAAAGGGAAGAATATAAAAAAGACCAGAGGGATCCTTAATTTCATCCAGTTGATTTGCTGTAAAGGTTTTCAAGCGTGCAGTCTTTGACCTGAACTGACAGTTGGGAATAACGCTGGAAAAGATTGGAACGTTTCCTATTAAACACGGTATGAGACACATTCACTGTCTTTAAGCCACTTTCATAAACAGTATACTTTCAATAATGTTTTTGCTGTTGTGTTTTGGCTTTATTCCATTAACTGGAGCCAGTTATGAGGGAAATCTTTAATTTCTGACTTAGTGCAGACGAGACACCATTTGGAAAACCAAATACCACCCCCCACCTCCGCAGCACACTGCGCTGAGCTGCAACCGCCACCGCCTGCCGCCGGCACAATTGGGAAAAGCCCCAGGGGCTCTTCCCCCGCCCCGGCCGGTGGGGCACGGCGTGACACGGAGAGGCACGGCGAGACAGACACAGAGAGACACGGCGTGACACAGAGAGACACGGCGTGACACAGAGAGACACGGCGTGACACAGAGAGACACGGCG
>WEIU01003371.1:0-21462 GCA_013389925.1 Aegithalos caudatus | reverse complement strand
ATGAGAGGACACTGCACCAGAGCCAGAGTGATCGGTGTTCCCTGGGTAGGAGCTCTGGGATTCTGCCAATTAAAATGATGCTTCAGTGATATAAAATGGAATATGAATTCTTAATTATAATTTCTCTTAGTTGTTTCACTTGCCTGCATCTAACTTTTAATGGCTTCATAGGAAGTTTATGCACACACTCCAAGGCAAAATCTGGACTTATGTTTTTCTCTGATGTGTTTCAGGAATGTTGCCAATGAATGGCTCTGTTCTGGGCTGTTTCATTTTTACCTCTTGGGTTTGTGTTCCCCGAAGACCAAAAAAAGCTTTTCAAGCAGTGTATGAAGTATGGAAATGGCAGCCTGATGCAAATTAAGGCCAGTGAGTGTTTATGATGTATTTTAGGAGACTATTTCTGTCAGGTAGTTGCTTTTATGAGTCTAATTTGGGACCTGCATCAAAGAAAGAGCTAGGCTACCTTTTTTGTTCTACAAAGGCTGGATTCTGGTACCACCTACCATTCCAGCTACTGAAGGATGCAGATGTTGAGTAGTAGATAGTGATCTCAGCTGGTTGTTGCAGGTATCAGAAATTTCTATAGCTGAAGGTTAGTCCAGCTGCCCTTGTTGTACCACTACACTGAGTGTGAATTTCCTTGTACTGGACTGGTAAAGTCAACATAAATAATCCTGGAAAAACATGCTTTATTCCTTTACTGTAATTCTTAGCCTGTTGTGATGTGAAATCCAGCAGGAAACACAGACACACATGCTCAGTAAGGTGTTTTGAATATTTTTTCAGTGGTACAATATTTCTAAGCTATAAAGAACCATCTGGAAAAAAAATAGAAATACAAATATTGAAAGATTTATTTATCTTGGAGCACACTTGTGCCTGATACTTTGAACATATCATATAGCAGCTCTCTCTACTTGTTTGTAGGATGGAGCAGGCTGCCCAGGGAAGTGGCTGAATCACTACCCTTGGAAATGTTCAAAAGATGTGTGGATGTGGCATTTGGGGATTTGGTTTAGTGGTGAATGTGGTGGTGCTGGGCTCAGTGACCTTGGAGTTAATTTCCAACCTTAATGATCCTGGGATTCTCTGTTTACTCTTTCCATGTCTCAGGGTGTGGAATGGATCATGATGTCTCCTTAGTTTGCATGGCTGGTTTAAAAATGAAGCACTGTGTAGTTTGATTTCCCCCAAACTGGATCCTGCTATAAATCCTACCACTAAGCCAAGCTTTACCTTCCAAACAGTCACCCATGCAGACTCCAGTGCAATATGGCCCGGCAAACACAGCGAGGACAAGAGATCTGGGAACACATTGGGAAGCTCACAATTTAGCTTAGCTATTCCTAACATCAAACAAATTGGTGTTTGAAATAGAATTCTCCAGTAGTGTTTTAATGTGATGTTTTCAACATTATGTAGAATTTTAAAAGGAGATTTTTTATCTCCAAAAGCATAATGAGCTATGTGTTGGGTAAATGATTTTTCTATGGTTCAGGATGACTGTGAGGAAAGTCTGGGGGGATTTGAATTTTCTTTGTGTGATTAAGAAAAGTAACCAAGCAATTCCACTGGCAACAGTGATGTGGGACACTTCACTTGAAACTAATCTCAGGCTGTAACTTATTGGATCTTCTCAATAGAGAATGGGAGATTAGGCGAAACATCTTTAAATTGCTTGCCTTTTTACATTTTCCAAACGATGCTCTTACTGCTGCCTCCAGCTAGTCAGCTTCCTGAGATGTGCACAGACTTTATGGAGGTCAAAGTAGTTTAAAAGGAAGAAATCATTATAACAAGAAAGTCTGAGTCTATAATTTAACTTGAATTAAAAACAGCGTTCTGGAGTGCAGACATGTTGGCCCTTCCCATCTGAAGCAAACAGTGTTGGGCTTGACTGGACATTTTGAGTTAGCCATGGCAGCACTAACCCATTTGGAATGCAGTCTTTTTATTGACATAACATGGTAGTAATAAATTCATCTGGTATTAATGTGCAGGGCACAGAGATTCTCATGTCCATACCCTCACTACCCCAAGTAAGGCATTTGTGGAGGTACCAGCTGCTTAAACAAAGCTCAGCTGCTGACAATCTGCATCTTCCAATGCTTTAATCTTTGGGGAATAATCAGGAGATTGTGTTCTGTTCCTGTGCTTGTCTACCCTGCAAGAAAGAAGTGTAAAACACCTTTCTTCCTCTTTGCCTGACCTTTTCTTTCACCAGTGAAGCACAAGAAAACCACCTTTTTATGTTTCATGGACTGTTACAGACACAGCATGGCTGGAGAACTAATACTACATTTGAGGGATACAAAATGAATGCTTAATGCTCTAAATATTTCCTAGTTCTTGTAATTTGCACAAAAGAGCAGAGAGTAAAGAAAATTCTGAAATTGTAGGATTTATGGATCTTAGATGTACAAATATTANTCATGTCTATGAATGGTATCACTGCTCAAAAAAAGCCTTCTGTGTCCCTGCTGCCTGTGCTCTTCCATGCTTTTTGTGTGTGTGTTCATCACAGGTAAATGTTAGAAAGTGTGGATAGGTGAGGTGAAAATGTGGATAGGTGAGGTAAAAATCTTGAGTTACAAGCTGGCATCAGCAGTTACAGATCACTCCCAGTGATGTTTCTAGGCTTTCTTTTTTGTTATTGAGCCTTGGAAGAGCCAACAATTAAGTACTGAATCAGCTCATTGTTGCTTCAGTTTTTTCTCATCATGTTTTTGCACTCAAAACAACAACAAAAGTCCCTAAAGTCAAATCAGACCATGTATTTCAATGCAGCTCATAAAGCTCAGGTGACAGTAACTGGTGACTGGGAAATACAGACCAATTCGACTGTGGGCACTAATGAGGTCTGTAAAATGCATCTGGCCAGTTGTGACAAAAGTTCTGGCTTTCAGCTTTTTGTGACCTTTTATTATTTTACATAGAGGATCCTGGAAGCTGCAAATGGTTCTTCAAAGATTCATTGTAGAATGAACTTCCTTCAAATAAGATGGGCCCAGGGGCTTTTGGGTAGAGTGTAAGGAATGTAAAGGAGGCCATTCTTCTTGAATTCTGATATTTTTAAAGCAAACAAACAAAGCCCCAAGGAGGTGATGGGATTAAATCTCAAACTCCACATTGTTCTGTATTTGGTGAAGCAACCAGGAGAAGAGTGAGGCTTTTTCCCAACAGAGCTTTGACATGCTCATTTATTTTATTGCCATGCTCTTAAACAGGTTTATTACTGTATGGATATGAGATCAGGACAGACCCCTCTGAGGAGTCCTTTGCAGGGGGGGATGTAGGGGTTAGGAAAGGAAACACTTGAAAAGAATCCCAAACAGCTCTTTCCCGTTTTCCCTCTGTCACTTCAACATAATGAACAGGGATAAATAAAGTAATAAAGCTGTCTGCAACCACAGCTGTATGGTTCCTATTCCCATAGGCTCAGCAACATCAATCAAAAGTGAATTAGAGAGACATGTTTTACTTCTGTTGTATATCAAAGAGCTGCTCGGGCGTTACCAAATGTTAATTCATTTTAGCAGCTTGAAATGAGACAAAAATCTGGAAACAGTGTATCTGAAAACTCCTTGCTGTGTCCTGGATTTGTGTCCCAGTCCTCCCTTTGCTTCTGTGGAGTAACAAGGACACTGAATGTGGTTTCCATGCACAATGAATTACACTGTGTCCTCATTTACTGCTCCTCCTTTTACTGTTATTTCTACTTACTCCTCATGCTTGGCTGGCTGCAATCTGACATTTTCTACTCCTAAACCCCAAACTCAGGCTTTCCCTGGTGACATGTACAAACTCTTCTGGAGCAAACAAACCATTGTATGGTTTTACATTGAGCAGGAATGGAAAAAGTTACTGCAATTCCAACACTGTTATCCTGGAATATTACAGTGTGGGTATATCTACATAAGCAGCAAAAAATATCTGTATCCCAGGAAAATGCAAGGTGGGGCAATAGGCAGTAGAAAGCCACTGAAATAAAAAATTGCAAAAAGACTTTTATTGCTAAATTGTAAGGTGATTTTTTGCCTGTGTTCTATTTGGTCTTATCCTTTTCTCTGCTGGTTTAGACTGGAGTTCTTTGTGCAGGAGCAGGCCCCTTGCTCTTGCCAAGTCCTGCCATACAGTGTCCCCTCAGTCTACAAACAAGTTCTTCCATTTTGTTCAAATGAAGAGTAGATCTAGAGGAGATGGAACAGCCTGCAGATGACTGTATTACAATCTGAAGTCAGACTGCTATTAACCAAATATTAATAGGGATTTCCTCTTTTTATAGCGTATTTTTAGTTTGTTTTTCCACACAAAATGTATACATAGCAAGATGCAGTCTGAGCCCCAAGGAACACTTATTTCCAATGCAGAGGCTGTGAAATTCAAATTCTCATTTCACATACCTGATGTGTCTCTTCTGATATATGTGATCTACCTATTTACAGGTGTATTTACAGGTGAGTTATTATAGGGATCTATGCAGATATATGTACATATATGTTTGTACTGATGCAGCCCCATTTGGGTCTCAGATTTCTTATGACCAGTAATTTAAATCTGTAATGGTAGAACTTAGTTTTGTCTATAAATAAGAGAAGTCTCACAAATTCCACAGAGGTATAATATTATTTGTGTTCATTAAAAGCAGAAATAGTGTATTTTGGGTCCAGGACAGAGTCTAGGTTTATTTTTTATGTTTTACTCCATTAAAGTTTTGGGTTTTTTGTTGTTTTTTTGTTTTGTTTTGTTTTTTTTTCTTTAAAGAGAGGTAATTGCTTTCTCTGAAATGATTTTTGGGACAGGTGATTTTCCTATCAATGACAAGCTTGAAGTTTGATACTTGAGATATTAATGCTGGCTGATAATTGCATATGGGGAAAAAAAAAAAAATAAAAAAAGAAAAAGCATATCTGGCCTTATACTGTATTTTTTGTGTGGGACAAATGTGTGAAGAGTCTTGTTCCAAAAGAGAGAATTCATTTTATTTGGCCATATCAGGAAGACAATAAGAGATACTTATCTGTTTCTTTTTTCATTATACAGTGGTTTTGTCCCAGAACCAAATGTTGCATTACCTATGTGCTCTGCAAATGATTAAATCTGTCATTTTCCTGTACATTCCTTAAAGTCTTCTGATTTAGCAAGGGAACAATTCTTTTCATGTACACTTGATTCTAGCAGGGAATATTTTGTGATGAGAAAATGAAAAAGCTGGAATGACATTGTAAGACTTCCATTGAATTTACATTGAAATTAAATAGGTAGGAGATAAGAAACTACAGTACTTTTTTTTTTTTTAATAATGTTGTATCATCTATGAAAATGCTGATCAAGCAAATTTTGGGGGGTAAAATATAAGAAATTGCTGAGTCCTTTAATATGTGTAAATTCAACATAAAGATAAAGTTTTACATGTTGCAATGTAAGAAAGCAAGAACCTGTTAGAGCACAATCAGATTTCCTGTTACCATTCTCAGTGCCTCAAGGAAGATCTGTCACAGCCCAGACTAAAAGAAGCCAGTGGAACAACCTCTGTGCTAAACCTGGGGTGAAGTTTTTTTAAAAGCTGTTTTACAAAGGAGAAAGCTGATTAGATAGAGAGTAGTGGATCTACACATTCATGTCATGAAATGATCACTGAGTGTTCTTTTCATGGTTCTGTTCTGTTTCCTCTAACGAGAGCAGCACCCAGTGGCTGAAAAATACCCAGTTGTGGAAAAGGAGCAGGGTCTGGGTGTTTGGTGAGTAGGAGAGAGACTTTCTGATCATGCACAGCATAATTCAGTAGCAATGACTGCACAATTACTATGACTCAGTTAAATGGTACAGTAATTTACATAATATTTTCTGCTGAAGTACCTTAAATGCAATTTGATTGCAAACACCAAAATAAGTCTCATGGAATCTTCAGCTCAAAATCTCAGTGGGAACAGACCTGATGCAGCTGGGAAGCTTTGAAGTCTGTGAAACTCAATAATGAAAAAAACTTGTGGATCCTCACCAGGATGCTGAACATAGTTTAAGATTTCTAACTATTTTATGTAGAAAAGAAGTTTTGATGTTTGAGTATTAAATATTATTTATACCACAGCTATGTTTCTAATTGGAAACCAGTATTCACTCCAAATCTAGAGTAATTTCCTTCTCTCATTCAGTTACAATGACGTTAAAATCCAGGGGTTTGTCTGTCTCTCTGGATATTGCCCTTCTTTGCAGTGAAGAGAAACATCTTGTGAGCTGCTGCACATTGTTTCTGCACTAGGATTCAGTCACTGTGTCTCCCACAAAGTTGGGATGAATTTAGATAGTTATACTGGGGAAAGAGCTAGAAAATGTCATTTGTATCCTACTCCTCTCTTTTCTACTTTTATCTTAGATGGTAGAGCTTTTACCCTGCTTAAGGTTGTAGAGAGCCCTGTAGATTTTAGTGTAACAACTTGCAAAAGCAAAAAGCAAGGCTATTTCAGTCTGTTTGGAAGCTTCTAGCACTTCAGCAGGATACAGGACTAAGAACAGACTTCCTTTTTTATTTCCAAAAAAAAATAACCCTCAGAAAAATCATATTCTGAACTCTTAAAAACTAGCATTGACTATCACAATGGCAGCTGATGAGTTGTGAGAGTTAGCTTCATTTAAATGTTAAAGCTGGAACCGAGGAATTTTCCTCCCAATCCTTTCCAGCTGTTATATACATGAACATAGGTTTGAGTAATTTTGAAAAATCTGGACACGTGAAAAACTAGAATCAAGACAGGATTTCAGAGCTGCATTAGATGCCTCTCTAAAATTAATTTGCTAAGGAAGGACTATTAATAAGGAAAGAATGAGCATATCAGAATCTACAAATCTATTTCCTTCTTCAACCCAACTGATTTGTCAGAGGTTCTATGACATTGGCTCTGTGGTTCTTAAGGTTTGCCCAGTTACAGTGCTGTGCAGTGCAAAGCAGTAAATGCTTATTTACAGCTCTTTTCGAGGGAATTTACATTTTGAATAATGGAATGATAGCTCTTGATCTACACTTAATTAACATTGACATTGCTCACATTTATTCAAATGGAGCTAAACACAGAGATGTGTAATTTTTATACCAATTATTCTGGTCAAGTGAGGTTGGTGAATGAAAGACTTTCTACCTCAAAAAGGAATGGGTGTTTGTTTATTTGTAAAAGAAAAGGCTTCATACTGTTCCAGCCCCTTTGTATTTGTAATACAATACTGATTACAAACACAGAGCTCAAACAATAGCTGACTTTTATTTATCTGAGATCTTGAGGGAATCAGGGATAAGGCAAGAAACTTACCTTAAAAATTTATTGGAGCAGATTTTTTAATGGCTTGTGGCTAGCCAGCTTAGTATTACTGGGAGCAGGGAATTGGTGAAGTTGTCCATTCTGAATGTAAGCAGAGGAAAACAAAAGAGCACTGTGAACAGTGGGAGAGACTTGGATGTTCAGAGTGGCTGTTCCAGTGTTTTGTTGTGAGACATTGCCTCAGATTCAGCTTTGAGAATCTCTGCCTACAGGAATTGCTTAGAATCTGAAATGTGGAGAATGATCATCCATGGGAAAGCAAAGGACTCTGCCTTCTGGGTATTTGGGGTTGGAATCAAATAAATCTGATCTGTGCTATTTGTCAAATTCTAGACATACATAAACTAAGGCAGAGAAATGGTTTGGCCATTGTTACATAAATTGGTAGAGAAATCCATCTCTTTGTGGCAAGTCTGTAAATGGCAAGTCCTGTCAGTAGTGTTTAAATATCATATGTGCAGTCTGGTCTCTTCAGTCTATATACAGGCAGCAGGAGCATTTATGTTCACATCTTTGGGGCTTTGATTTTTAATTGAGGAATGTTCATTTTGTTGAAGTTGGACTTCTCTTCCATATCTGCATTAAAACACTTCTAGCTTTTGATATTTAGAAGGTACATTGGACACCTGAAGAGATTGCCTCCACAGCCTTATTATAGTTCAGAGACAAAAAAGATTAAATCTTAAATAAAAAATAAAATAAAAATCTCTATTCCTTGCACACCACCTGCTGCTCAGTATCCAGCAACACAGATTTGCTCTGAGGCTGGAAATGGGGCTGCTGAGAGACAAAATGAGCCCCTGGCTGTTTCCTGGAGCTGCTGCACTGAGCAGTGTTTGCCAGCCAACCCCACTGGGAGAAGCCGTGTTTTGGGCTGAAGTACTAAATGTCAGAAGATTTCAGCTTTGCAGTGGAAGAGGCCTCCCTGATCCTCTTTCAGCTGTCTGCTCAGGCTCCAAACTTGAAAAGGGTCTGAGTAGCCCTGAGGGAGGATAAGCAAAAGTCAGGAGAAGAAATGTAATAATGGTTCTGTTTGCATGGAGTTTAAAGGCTGCACAGCTGCACGGAGGGAGGATAGTTGGAGGCTTTGCTGGTCTGTGTGTGCCAGTTTGGTTGAACAAATGTCCTGCAAATAAATGAGAAACCCTAGAGAGCCTTTGCTAAACCTGGTCCTCCTGTGAACTCTCTTGGTAGCTACTCAGAGCATGACTATCACTGTCTGAGCAGCTGAAGGGGCTTGGCTGCTAATCCATGGATTCCTTCTGTAAAGGAAACTGGGCAAATATTGGCATCTGGAAGCAATAATTGAATTTTGAGCTATCAGCAGTGAATTTCACTTTGATTAAATAATTTCTGTATTTAAGCTGCATGTGCAGTATAATTTTGATTCTACATAATTAACATGGTATAAGAAAAATACTATATATGAGGTATGACCAGTAATGCACTTCTTTATACCTCTTAGTGTCATTAACCTGTGGAATTATATGCAACATTGATTTGGAACTTGATTTGAAGTTTCAGATAATTACAGTGGGCAAATTTCTTACTCAACTACATTAATTTCAATTAGTTCTGAATTTTGAGGCAGTGCTCCTGCCATGCAGAGTAGCTGCTGTGCCCCTGCATTTTCAGTAGCTGCTTATAGGTTTCCTGGCAGTTTTAACATCTGGAGGGTGGTTAAAAAATTTGTGTTCTTTGTACTGACTGTGCTCCACTGTGCATTTGTTTGATTTTACAGTTGTGTCAGGTATCTCTGGCTGTATTGTACCACACACACAAAAGTGAGAAGAGGAAGGCATGTTCTAGTCGTAGCACACTGGCACTAGTGAGAGCAGTCATTTAGTGTTGCTGTGACAGCCTTCATGATAATTATATGGCATAATTAATTTTAGTTCTGTTATCAGAAAGCAGACTGAAACCTCAAAGTACATTCTGTGTCTTTCATAAAAGTTGTTTCAAGTGCTTACCAGATCTGATCTTCTCTACAGCTGCTGAAAGGATCTAAATTGTAGATGAAAGACAAAGAGATAACCTTTAAATAGGCAAAATGCAAGGTCAAATTACTACCAATTATTTTAAAATAACCATAACCATGCACTTTATTACTATAATACAGTGTTTTCATTAACATTTTCCTACTTTTCTGCACCCAGATATTTACAGAACTTACTGGGGGATAAAAGGACCTGCTCTCCCAGTGTCTAAATATTAACATTTTCGGAACCATAAAAACTCTAAAGAAGAAGCTACATTTTTCTATGTATACTATCAGAATCCTAGAACTGTTTTCTCTGTATTTCATTTAATAATCTTAAAATCTATTTTCTACTTGACTTGGCCAGCCTTTAGGAGAGTTCAGTGACTCAGTGTTTTGGAGTGTCAGGAATATGTCTCAGAAATAGTGGGGAAAGTCTACTATGTAAGCCTTTATCACTGCTATTGCTTTTTAACAGAGGTTAAAGTGTCTGTGCAAACTGGAATCTTGCTGCCATATTTACAGGTAGGTGTTAGCAAGGCATAATCCATTATCCCTTCAAGTGAAGTAGATTTTGTTTGTGTGTTTCAGTTCCTATTTTCACACACACCTGGAGAAGACAACTCAGATATAATTTAAGGAGGGAAAAAAATCCAATATAATTATTGGAAAATCACCTTTTCTTCATTTTAACTGTAATAGCTGTGCTGAGGAAAGAAAAGTGACTAATCTAAGTAAAAGGCTGCTTAAGAATAAAGCAATACAAAAGCTCATCAACAACAGAATTTAACAATAGAGCCCAGGGCAATTTCCAGGCTATTAGAACTGCCTGTGGAGACTGCTGAGATGCTGTAGCTAGAAAAATATTTTTCAGCTTGATGTGAAGTCTTGTGTTTTCCTGGCCTCCCTTCTTGCTTTAAGGACATACCATGCAGTTATTAAAAGGCAATAAACAGTAGATTTAGTGTGAATTTTAAAAATAAATATATATAGTAGCAACACTAATAATCAAATTGTAAATGCTACTAAAGTGAGTTTATTTCTCTGAGTTCATTTTTAGTAGATATTTGAATTTTCTACATAAATAGAATGAAGACTGGATTGAAAAAGGCTAAGATGTAAAATATACTTTTTCCATGTTATGGTCATATTAGAATTTGAAGTTTTTGCAGACTGAAACACTGTTTAAGAACAAAAATCCCAAAAAACTTAACATTCCCCCACCCCCAACTGAGGCACTAACCTGAGACTGCACAATGATGATAAGACAATAGTAACACACTTCTACTTATTATGAAGAAAACCATTCTAATTCCTTTTTTGAAATGAAGCAAACTGAGATTCATTTTTTCTCATGCATTCTAAAAAAATTGAGTTATGTTTATGCCTGCTAAACACCCAGAATTTTGGGGGATTTTTGTTGATTTTTTTACCAGCACTCAAAGAAAGTGATCAGATTTGGGACATACTGTACTAAATAGGATACAGATACAGAAAGAAAATACAGCCTGTGTTTTGCCTTTAGTGAAATACTTCCAAATTAATTTTAAGAAGATATTACAAGCAAGTTTGATGTGTTGTAGAAGGGCTCTAATATGAGATGAAATCCATATTCAGCAATAGTGGCACATAGATTAGCTACATGCATAACTATGTTGAACAACAAACATCCTTTTCCAAGGTACACAAAGATGCCCTGTGTTTCCAGTGGAATGTTTATCACTTTGAGAAGCATTTTCTTGGGACATACTTGTTTTTTTCTCTGTTTACTGAATATAGAGGACTAACATTTAATATTTTAATATTACCTGTTGTTTACTAAGTCTGGCAGATTGATATGTAAAATTACTTCAGTAAACTCAGTGAAAGAAATTCTCTGCAAGCATGGAAATTGAAGCTAAATCCTGCTCAAATTTAGAAAAGATAATTATGCATGTAGTTTTATATGTATGTCTCTGTCTACAGATTAGACAAAAGGTTAGTCAAAGAACTCTGGAGATGGTAAGTTTGAGGAGAACAATCCAGTCTTGTTGCAATTGTGTGTTTCTGAGAATCAAACCTCTGTGTGATGTGAACCATCCCACTTAAAATTTCTGCCTGACAAGGAGAGCACCTCTGGTCTGCACAGATATATTGGTATCTGCCTGTTTGGAATCTTGCTAGATCAGCCTGTTTTAACTGGCCTGCTGGATCACTGGGTACCAGTGAACTGCAGTGAATTCTCTGCTCCCCTGCATGCTGAGTCTGGTCAAAGCTTGAGAGTGCTTTGTGAGGACATGTTAGCAGCATCTGAATCCTCTAATGAGTCACTGAACCTTATCTCTTTGAAACATTTCTAAAGGTTGCTTAAAACTGAAAGGTAAAAGTATATGCTATGTTTAAAATTTGGCAAAGTGAGACTGGATTTCATGGTGTTAAATTCTGTTGAAGGTCTGTAGTGGAAATCAGTAGCATTCCTGTGACTGCTCAATTTCTAAATATAAAAAGCTCCAGGATTGTGGCAGTTGTGTAGTATGGTAACACTGATGGAAAAACTGTTTTAACACTGTTGAGTGGGGTTATCAGCCCAGAGTACCCACTATCAGCAGAATTTAAAGGCAGCATTGTCTGTCTAAATTAAGGCAAAAATGAAATACAGAATGATCAACTGTATTTGTCCTCACTGATTGATAGAGTTGTTTTTTTTTCATAAGCATGAATTACAGTGAGACCTTGCACAGAGGAGTCTGTATGAGACAGCAGTGGAGATCTGCTGGTTTCCATTCTTGTCAGTTCTTGGATAGTTCTCAGAAAAAAAATGAAACAGTAGAAATGCAATGTACTAACTGTATGTACCAGTAAAACCCTTGGCTGGAAGCCACAGCTGATAATTTGTTAATGACACTGTCTCATGCAGGTGATCTGAACTGAAATGCTGCAATGTGTGCACAGTGACAGCTCTCTGCTTATTTGTACTGTATAAATTTGCCTGAATGTCCCAAGAATGCAGAACTCTACATGTTCTTCTGGCCTCTACTTTGATTTTCCTTACCAGCTGAGTTCTGCTGTCAATTTAGTGAAAAATTAAGTTTTAAAATACCCTGCACCCTCAGAAACCTACAAGAAAGGAGAAGGTATTCCCCTTCCTGAGCAGAATGACAATTTTATGTCGGTTTGGCACATAGAGAGCTGGGACAGCCTTACAACTTGCAGTTTTAGCACATCTATCTTAGGATGCCTTCAAAAACCTGTTTGAGGGAGTAGCTACCAGCACTTGAATTGGTTCCCTTCAGGTTATCTCAGGTCAGTTGAAAACTCTGTCTGCACTTGCTACTTCTGTCTCCTTTGTCCTTACATCCTCTCTGAAGCTTTTAGCCTAGAAAAATGTTACTAATACCTTTTTTGTATTCATAATCTCCTGTCATGTTTCAGTACTCATAATACACTAATAACAAAATAATGCAAGATCTTTTCCCTTGCAAAACCTCTCTTACATTATTTTGTGTCCTTTCATTAGTGCTGTTTTGGGAATATTGAAGTGTGGCAAAACACAAGAAAAAGAGTGAAAGTGCTTTAATAAGTATTGTCAGAAGGGGACAGACACTTGAATGGATAGGACAGACACCTAATCAAGGATACACTCTCCAAAACAGGACACCTATGTTCTCTGGAGTGATGATTGAATGGGAGAAAGGATCTTTGAGTTTTCTAAATTCTTGCAGTGCTGGGTGCTCTCTACCATGTGCTCCAGCAGTGAATTTCCAGCCACTTCAGTCTGCCATCCCCTCTAACCTGGCCTATTTCTGGATCTTTGTGGATGGCTGCAGGACTCCAGGTGAACAGGCAGCAGTGCTGGACACCAACCTCTGTAATCACACTCTGCACACATGAAGAGACTTGACTACATCAGTAAATGGTTTAACCAGAGCTCTTTGTACAAAAAGAAGAGAATAATTGACAGCTGGTCATGCTGAATGTGCTCACTATATACTTGGTCTGACAGTTCTCAGCTTCTGATAAGCCTTTACAAAAGAATTGAAGATTAAAACTAAAAATCAAAAGCAAGCACTGTAAGTTTCTGTAGGTCAAACAAAAAAGGCAATTCAAACCACTAAAAATATCTTGAAGGAATAGTACATCAACTTACTTAAACAGAATTTAAAAAGCCATAACAAACTGATATCTATGATCACAACTGCAATTAGCAGAAAAAGAAAAACAAAAGCTATTTTGACTAGAATAAAAATTTCAAACTGCTGCAAAAAAATCTCAGTGTGAGATGTAAGGCTCTCATCCAATTCATGTGTATTATTAGCAGAAATGGTTCATTAGGCTGCCAGTGGGAATTGTATCATTGGACTCTGTAAAATCTGCGGATAACGGGAAAGAACAGGATCAGATGGTGGAGTTTGAAAAATTATAGGTGGAGCAAACAATTTTATTACAGCTTTTACAATATCAGCATGTATAAAGCACCTTCCTAAGTAATGCTTTTGAAAGGAAAATAAATCTCTTCAAATCTGGAAGTCTTCCTGTTGTTTTCAAAAGTAAGGAAAAATAAAGAAAAGCATAAGAGTCGGGATATCAAGGATTTGATGATTTCACAGCAAAATCTACTATTCCACTTAGCTCTGTGGCTTGTACACAAATAGCAACATAAATGAAAGCAGATTAGAGAGGTTGTTACAGGCTGAGGTTACACAGAGTGATGGCTTCACTGAGACACCCTCTTAGAGACTCTTAGACATTTTATGAAGATAAACTGTGTAAGAGCTTTTATAGGTGGTACTTTTTGTATTATAATAGCAAACCTGATGTAAAAGGCTGTAATTCATATAATCTTCAGGTATCCATAATGTAAATGTCTGCAGTTGCCATCTTGTTGCTACGTCTCTTCCTTCCTTTCATTGTGTTTCACATGCCCCTATGCATTTGTCAAGTTATATAGAATCATGGAGTAGTTTAGAGTTGGAAGGGACATTTAAAGCTCATCCAGTCCAACTCTTCTGGAATGAGTAGGGACATCTTCAACTAAATCAGGTTGTTCAAAGCTCCACCCAAGCTGACTTTGAATGTTTCAAGGGATAGCGCATCTACCACCTCTCTGGGCAAGCTGTGCCAGAGTTTTATAGCCCTCATCATTAAAACAAAACAAAACAAAACAAAACAAAACAAAACAAAACAAAACACAAAAACCAAACAAACAAAAAACAAAAAAAACCCAAAAAAACCCACAAAAAACAAACAAAAACAACAACAACAAAAAAAACCAAAAAAAAACCCACAAAAAAACCCCCACAACCAACCAACAAAACAAACAACAACAACAACAAAACCACAAAAATCCCCAAAAACAGCCCCCACTTCCTTACATTTAGTCTGAATTTACTCTCCTTTAGTTTAATACCAATGCCCCTTGTCCTATTGCTACAGGCAGTGCTAAAATGTCTGTCCCCATCTTTCCTATAGGCCCCCTTCAAGTCCTGCAAGACTACAATAAAGTCTCCCTGGAGCCTTTTCTTCCCCAGGCCCCAATTTTCTCAACTCTTCCCCATAGGAGAGGGGTTCCATCTCTCTGAAGTGCTTTTTGACCATTCTGGACCAGTTCCAACCAGCCTGTGATTTCCTTGTGCTGAGGAGCCAGGAGCTGGATAGTGCTCCAGGAGGTTTATAGGAGCTGTAATACAAAATGCTTGCTGGAACTGGATTGTGGTTGTTTTTGTGCTAATGTCAGCTATTATTTAGCATATTTTTGCACAATAACCATGTAAAAGTGCCTTTGTGTTAATTATTTCACAGGAACTTTTTGTCAAACGTCCTTATTCATACATAGAGTCCTTGCCTTTGCTAAATGCTGCTGTATGGTAAGTACTCCTTCCATTTTGCAGGAGTTATTGACTGACTAACAAATTATAATAAATTATATGTAGTTACTTAGAATGATGAGTAGGTCTGCATACAGAACTGTATTGATATTCCATTTTCCCTCTTCTCATCCTTGACAAAACAAAATGTCAATAGGAAGAAATGCAAAAGCCAAATTTTTTTTCCATGGAAAAGCAGTTATAGATCCATTTCCCCCTCTGCCTCTCCTTCTCTATTTTTTGAATTGAACTGCAGGGCAGAATTTTATAGATTAAGAAGTGATTTGTCATCTTGAAATGAACCTTCAAGCTATAAAGAAAATTGCTATGGGATGATGTAATAGAGATCTGAAAAGATGAGAACAAACTAAAGAATATGGATAGGAATTAGATGGTCAGTGATAATTGGGATGCCCAAAACCTTTCTGAGCCAAAGGTAATGGGTTCTTTATAGCACAGGCAGTAAGTCTCTAGAATTTACTGTCTACACTCTACAAAGTTCCAGGTAGATTGGACAAGTTCAAGAGGAAAAATCTATAGATTCCATGGATTACTAAATACTCAGAAACTACAATTAGTTAAGGAATTGCTTAATATGGCCTTCAAATAGCTAAACTAATTCTCACAACACAAAATATTTTTGATCTCATAAAGACTTGTGAAGGTTTTTTGCCATGGGAGGTGATGAAGTGGAAGTGTGCTTCTGCCTGTTTATTGAAACTGTAGGAATATCAGATTCTAGGATTGTGTTGGGGCAAAACAGGAATCAGGTCAAGCTAGTGTGCAAGTTCAGAGAAATGAGTTGTCAGTAAATCCAGACAGCTTAATCTTTTGTTTAAACTGTTCTGGAATGATCAGTGGGCAGAATACACACAGGTAATATAACTGGTAAATATTAGCTCTCATTTAGAGTCCTTATTTTACCTCGGTGATCCAAGATAATTAGTTAGCTTGCCAAAAAAAAAAAAAAAAAAAAGGATTTACCTTTCAAACCAGTTGGGCACTTGGACATTTGTACATCAGCTAATTGTTTCCTATGGACAATACTTTTACTTTGTGAAAAGCATGTGCTCTTTGCAAACAAACAAAGGCCATGAAAAATACTGAAAATCAAAAGAAATTAGTGTGAAGCTATGTAGATTGGTCTTTTCTTGAGACTGATAGAACTCATAAGCTCTGTTCATTTGAACAGGTAATAAACATGAAGTTAAAATCAGTTTTTAATGATAATATTCTCTTGTTTGTGATCTTTATAGTGTATTTGTCACAAAAATCTCTCTTCCCCTGAAAACTCAAATGCTTTGTATTTACCTGCTTCTCCCTCTTTTACCTGCATTACAGCAATCTTCAGATTGCCCTTTTATTTAAGGGCAGCTTTTATGTCTTGTTCCAAAATAAGCTTTCCAACATGTGCATTAACTGCTGGTAGGGGACCATCCAACAAATAAATATCTCTATTGGCATAAACAACAAGCACAAAGATGATTCCTTGTTTCTGATCACCAAACCTCTTTCATCTATCCAAGAGAAAGAGCAAACTGCACAAATTAGAGGACAGATACCCAGACAAAACACTGTTTACAGTGTAATTAAACTGATCCATGATTACAAGGCTGTGTTCGTAATCAGAAGAGGTTTTACTTACCTGATAGTAATTTTAGCATTCTGTGGAGCATGACCATTAAATCCCACACAAATTTTGTGAAGCTTTATTATGTGCTTTTTTTTGTTGTTGTTGTTGTTGTTCTTCATGTTGCAGTTGCTGATTTTCATGTTTCACATCTTCATAGAAGAGCACTGGCACCTGTCTCCTGATCTTGGCTGATTTTGCTAATATTAAAAGAAATTATTCCCTCACAGAGCTATGCATAACCTCATAGACATGATACCAAAACTTAAAGAAATTTGCAGCAAATTTAGATTTCAATTTTATGTCATTTGCTACTTCAGCTGTTCCATCTTCAGTCCAAGAGTCACTAAAATTACAATTTTTAACAGAAAAAGACATATCAGTGCAGGGAATTCTGAAAAAGAAAAAAAGGATTGTGGCTATTCAAAGCTGTTAAAGGGAAGGAAAAAGAAAAGGTAGTATTCAATTTTGTGGGCATTAGTAACTTGCATTAAAAATTACTTCAAAGCATTGAAGCATCTACAAATTGGCTATTGCTCAGGCAAAGTTCTGCATATTTACTAAAATTCTGCATATTGTTCTTTATCTGATTCAGATGAATCACATGAGATTTCTTTTAGTTTTCAAAATGGTTAAGCCAATCAGTACTTTTCAGAGATGATCAGCAGGTAGTAAAAGGGGCAGATGGAAAATGAGCAGAAAGGTCCTTTATGATTTCAGCTGCCCCCCAGACTGAACAATTCTTTTGGGCTACAGCACAGCATTTGATCCCAAATCTTTCTGAAGGCTGTAATCCCATCTTTCCCAAATCTGAAATAAAAGTTGAAGTTATCAACTGTTTAGCCAGAATGTACACTTGGAGAAATTAATATATGAGCTTCAGTGTGAGTTGAGAGGAATATAAATACATAAAACTTCTGTTTAAATGTATCCTGACAGCTACTTCTCCAGCCAAGGAAGAGCAAAGACCTTTCTCAGCAAAGGTCAGGTCAAGGAATAACTGATCTATTATAAACTGGCATAGAGAGGTCTCCCCTTGTGCAGTTTGGAAGCGGGTCATTCTCATTCCAAGTTTTTTTGCAAGGATGAAATCTTAAGGGGAACAAAGCAGCTGTGTACCAGGGTGCTCTGATTGTATCACTTTCGTGACTGATCACATTAGCATTTGCTCTGATTATTAGGAGTAACTATATAATTTGAAATGCATGCCTCTGGAGTAGCTGGATTAGTTTAATCAGTCATAGCATAATTTTTCATTTGCATTTTGAATCCCTTAATGCAGATCAGGGATTAGTCACTTAAAAAATATGCCTAATTTCAAAACATTTCAGAATGTTTGCTCTTAAATGCACGATCAGAGAAATAAAGCAAAATTCTGTACTTAATTCACCATTTGGAAATAACTGACTGTAACATTCAGTAACAGATGCTTAGCAGCTATAATATAATATAGCTTCATTCACTTCAGCCTACCCCAGCTGAGACACTGGCCCTTGTTAATGGACTATAAATGACTCTCAGGCAGTCACCACACTGAAATGGCAGAAGGGAATGCAATCATTCTCCTGAGCCTGTTAACAAGAATTTCCTTTATGAGGATGCTCAGTGAACCTCTCTCTATTCCATTGTTTTACCAGCTTGACTGCTAAATCTGACAGGATGTGATGTAACTTTATTAGCAGTAGAAGAAAAATATTATAAGGTGGTAAATCACAGAGCTATTTATAAGCAGTAGTTCCTCCACAAGGAGTACATACTACACGGTTTATTTGAGGTTATTAGAGGCAAATCCACCAGCATAACGAAAGAATATCCCAAAGATGATTGTTCTCAGGAGAGCACGTGGCTACAACAAGGACATGTTGCATCCTTAGGCCTCCTACCACGGCAGGATTCTGACAGGCTACAAACCATCATGTCTGAAACAGACTTGAGTGCAACTGAACACGTGCTGCTCTGCAGAACTTTTGAGAAACCTAAGTGTCTAAAAGTAATCCTGAGACACAAAGTAGGTGGCTATGTTTGAAGACTTTTCTTCTTATGGTTAATTTTATTAATAAATTTGCTACAATAAGGTTGCTCCAGTTTTTGGTTCCCTTCACTTAAAAAATTATAAGCAATTTAAAATCTAGTCTTTCTCTTTTTTTTCTCCCTTTTTCTTAAATGGCAGTGTAATTGGTGCATTTTAGTATGAATTGTAATACTTCAGTTGTAGCTCCATGAGGAAGAATTTCCATACCTAACTCTAGGCTGAATATAGACCCCATAATTGTATAAGAGTTCAGTATTTCTTATCTTTCACCATCTGAATAACATTTCATGCATTTTTTGTTAATTGCAGTATGTGTGCTCTGAACCATACAGCTCCACGACTAAGATTCAGTCCTTCATCTTGCTTTTATGTGTTCTTTGTAAAATTGCAGCTGTTTCCTACTGTGAGACCTGTGGTATTCTCTTTAGTTCTAAAATTACGGATTTGTATGAGAAGAAATACATTGTTACACTTTCTAGCTTATATTTTAGACAAGAAGCACTCTTTGAAATTTTGAGCACTTACAAACCAAGCAGCTATTGATTTGACATAAGCTTTTACTTAGTATATACAATGTACAGGATTTTTTTTCCTGTAATAGGCCAGTTTCCCCTAACAGTGGGGTTAGTGATTGATCAGATGGATTATCTGCCTTTTTCATCCCATTTTCACAGACACTTACCCTTGCTAGTTATCTTAAACCAACATGGGCATGGTAGCCTGTTCTATATTTCCCATAAGACTGTGTTTCCCTTTATCTATCTATCTGCATTTCAAGTTTGATGCTTATTAGGGAAATTGGAGTGAGTTTAAAAAACTGCATGAAAAGTTACTTGGAGAATAATGGAATACTTTATGAGAAAAAATTGAGTTAAATATGTGTGACCTAAACATCTGAGTTTTTCATAGAGATATATGTATCTTTAACAGCAAAGAGGTTGTGAGTAGAATTATTAAGGGACTGTCAGTCACTTGACTAGAATACAGAAAAGAAGCAAGTTTGAGGGTTTTACAAGTATCTGAAAATCAGAGAGAAAGTAATGGTACAAATAATAAAATCTTTGGTCACATGTGACCTTTAGCATGCTCCAAGATAAGAGTTACAAATTTCAAAGTCTCTGAAGAACCATGTGATTTTTGAGACTGTTTATCTTTTCATTGTCTGTCATGATCGTTAAGACAGAGTCTGCATTTTTAAAGTGGTTGGAATTGTGAGTATAATGAGTTTAGGTGCTTGGAACATTTTAACTGGATGTGAATCAAGTACCAGATAACAGGGAAAAGATGCATTGAGAAAGCATTAGCAAAACTGAGATCAGTGTCTTGGCTTGGTTTTCTTTTTAGATTTTGTTTGGTTTCATTTTTGTTGGAACAAAACTGTAACAAGATTGCAAAAAGCACCCAGTGATTTAGGAAAACTAAATTCAGAGGAATGGGACTGGGAAAAGGAATCTGTAGTGCCTGAATCTCCAGATCTGTTACAGAGGACTTTTGTTCCACTGGGATGGAGCAAAAAATACTACTCTCTTGAGATAATTTCTGATGTTTTGTTCTCTGCTTTTTATTAGGAGAGAGATCTCAGAAGAGGGATGTATAAAGATCTTTCTTTATAAAAGGTTTCAGAAACTTCATTAATTCTTCTATCTGTGAACTGATATTGGAAAAAAATCCACAATTACCACTGTGTTCACTATTTGAATCACAATTTTCTATGCCTTAGGAGGTTGTTTCAAAAGCTGTTTCCCGATAGTACATTGTAATCAATTTAATGCATGTTAAAACCTCATTCTTTATTTGGGTACACTTATCAGTTAATGAAATTGCTGCTTACTGGAATTCAGTTGTGCATTTAGCCATCTTCATCTGTAATCAAGTTGTAAAAGTCTTGTTAAAATATTTCCTTTATACTAAAATACCTGAGAAAAAAAATAACATAAGCAAAGATAATTGGACATGAGTGTTACAAAGTAGCATTTTTACAAACCTTGTGCCACACTTTTAAAAGTGATATTTGTGATATCTTCTTTTATTTTTCCAAGCATATATGCTTCCAATTTAGCCACTGAATATCTGTTTCTTCCTGTGACTTCTATTACATTTTATTTTTTCTTTCACTACGCTGTTACTCACTAAGAAATAGTCAAGGTTCCCTTTTTGTAGTCATTGCTGTATGCAAGTGAAAGAATGTTGGGGAAAAAACCTTTCAAAATTAAAATAAAGCTTGTTTAATGAAAGAGCTGCATGCTAATGACTGCTTGATTAGGAATATAAATGTATTTTTATATATTTATAAAATATATTATACATTCCTAAAAGATATCTATATATATAGATATATATAAACCTACAGAAGTAGAACTACTGAAATATGAAGGGATTTTTTGCACATGAAGTTCTGCTGTATGTTCTAGAATTTTCTTGGGATTTTATCCTACATCTTACAAGTTGTTAGAGACAACAGTAATATGGGCACTAAAAGGTGCCTCCAAGAGTCTCAGGGAACATGGATGGCTGATTTCATGTGCGTGGTGCAGAGCCAGGGACAACTGCCATGGCCAGGCTGTGCCCTTGGGTTCTTTGGCCAGTGACATCACGGAGGCCAAGCCATGGAACTGTCACCGGGTGCTGCAGGGACAACGGGCTGGTACCGTTGGCACTCACTC
>WEIU01003366.1:2992-19655 GCA_013389925.1 Aegithalos caudatus | reverse complement strand
AAACCTACAAAATATTCTAGGCAAAGATATTGATATGAATCTTTGGATATGAATCATAATAGCAGATTTTCACATCAGGTATTTGATTCCATCTCTGAACTCTGAAGCCTCTGCAGTGTGAATGGCAGCAGGAAATGGCTTTCAAACTCTTCCAAACAGATGGAATAAAATCTGCCAGGTTATTAAATTACTACACAACTATTTTTAGTTTCCATTTCTAAATCCTTTTTCTTCTTTTGTCATGTAATATGTCATTGCTAATCAAATCTCAGAAGCATTATTATTTTGAAAATAGAAGCTTGAAATGGCAGTTTATTATGCTTTGCCCTGAACATTTTTGTTGCTGCTTGATTTTTCTTCTAAAATTATGCAGTATTTATACAGATAGTGTACTAAGAAATTGAGAAAGTAAGTAAAACCATCCATTTATAGGACTCACAAGCTTTAAAATTATTTCAGTGATGAATAATTGCTGTGAATCCTTATCTAGACTGCAGTCTAGGGTTAAAGCAAATTGTTAGCTGAAAGCTAACAAGTAGAAATGGCCTAATAACCATGAAAACAAAAGCAAGTGTCTTGACTGTCTGGGATAAAGCATATCAGAAGTGAAACATACTTTATTTTTGATGAATTGTACTTAGGAAGGATAGGAAGCTACTCAACTATTGAGAAAATTAAACCAATTGTTTCCTTCTGTGAACTGTGTCATAGTGACAGATTTCTTAGTATACAAAGAATCCATTGAAGGCAAATTTGCTTGTAATTCAAGTATTATGGGAAAAAAATCTTTGTTCATGTACTAACAGAAACACCCACCCTTTTCTTACATGAGGTCTATTATTACTGCTACATCTAAACTACAGTACAAGAAGTGATGACAAAAAAGGAGCACTAAACATCATCTGCAAGTATTATCATAGCAAATATTGCAACACTGAAAGCAAGTATTTTACTTATAATGTGATTAAATCTACTGGCAAATTCTGGTTTTACTTAAGGACAGAAAACTTCAATCAGCTAAGGAGTCAATCTTGCAACTTGCAAATTGCTCCTGTATCAGATTTTCAGTAGTGCATCAGGCAACAGTCAGCCACAGATTGAACAGGAAAATGCAGCTGAGAAAAAAAGAAAAGCAGAACACACAGAGAGATTTAGATTGGAGAGATACTGTACAGCAGACCTGTGACATCTGGAAGCTGTATTGATTTACATTTCTGCTGCAAAAGCAATGCAAAAGAATGAGAAAAGCCCCTATATTTTAGCTCAGTTCCATTGAATCGAACAAGCCTGAAAAGACAGTTTTGGGATTTTTTTGATGCCACTAACATGATTGATGTCACTGAGCTACAAACAAATAAATGTATCAATGGATGAGGCTTCTAACTTCTCCCAATTAAGGCACAGAACCTGCCATGAACTTTTTCCACTCAGGCATGTAAACTGTGAAATAACTTTACAACATCGACCATTTCCTAGCATAATATTTCTGTGGGGAATTTTACGCATTGTAAATCTTAACTCCACAGTGTTTTCTACCTATATCATATGAAAGATGAAAATGAAGCAAAGTATCAATATTTATCACTTTTTTTAATCATTTCCATTTGCAGTATCTTTTCTTTTGTGCTTTGCAGCAGAGGAATATAATGGGAGCTCATTCATACTACTATATTTTTGTCTTCTTATTGACTTTTCTTTTGAAGATGGGGGAAAAATAAAATAAAATATAATTTTTAATAAGGCATTAGTTCAAAATATGAATTTGAAGGGCTTTATAAATGATGCGTATTCTGGAAAGGTGTCAATAAGTAAGAATGGGAAAAAGAAAAAATGTGTTTTCAAAAAATAAAGGTGATAAAGCTTACACTAATTGCAGGGGTCCTAGGTAGGGGTAATTTCACAAAGCCCTTTCTTTTCATTGGACAGAACTAGGCTACAATTCAAAGTAAGAATTTAGGGAGTATTTGTTCCTCAGAAATGTATGTTCTCTGTTCATTTTAGGAAGGAATGGTATCAAAATATTACCTTTCAAATCTCTCAGAAACAACTGTGTTTATTTGCAATAGAAATCTAAACATAATATATTAAATAGAAAATGCTTTTTTTTTTTCTGTGATAGCCTTTGCAACTGAGTAGTTTAACGGAGGAGCAATTAGGTATAGAAAAATTTTAATATGTATTTTTAAATTTAAAATGTAATATTTTACAGTTATTGTAATATGATATTGAATTGTTTAATTTACAGCATAATATTTCATTCCTGCAGCATTCAGTGGCATTGGTCTTTGGCCTCTTGCCTAACAATACACTAGACAAGAATTATTACATTGTAATTCACACCCTGTCATGCCTTATTGCTTAATTAAAGCATAACCCTTCATGACATGACAAGCAATTTAACAGTTACCATAATAGATTATTATCCCACCTAACTTATTTTAGTTTTACAAACCATCCTTTTTTTTTTTTTTTTTTTTTTTTTTTTTTTTTGTACATGCACTGAGGATTATCAGAACAAATACACAGATGTGTCTTTATCTGTAAAGTGTGAATAGGTTTAGGAAGAACAGCTAATATCACAAGGTTGTATGTTTTATTAGAACTATTGCTTGAGTAAAATTGGTCATTTTTTTTCTTCATTTTGCTTCGGGAATTAAATCCCACAACACTTCGTAAAACTATTAAGATTCAAGTCTCAGATTAGGTAGCTGCCTATATTTTATTGTTGAGCTTAGCTACCTAAATGACAAAGTTATATACTGTTTTGATGATTTTTGATGTGGCACTAAAACTATATATAAAACTATATAAACTATATAAAGTTATATAAAGTTAAACTAGAACTATATAAAGTTATATACTGTTTTGGTGATTTTTGATGTGGCTGAAGTTACTGTGTCTTTCAAATTCCTGACAAGGAAGTTGCCAGTTTAATTTTGTTGCAATAAAGCAGTTAGCTACTCTGAGTGGGACACAATGTAATATGTAAAACATTTTTCAGAAAGAACTCTTTGAATCACTTTCTTAATAAGGTCTCTCCCTCTTCTTGTTTCTCAGACATAAACTTGGTAATATAGAAATGGTAATCTGTTGTCATTAAAACAAACCTGATTATAACTAAAAATTGACTAGGTGAAATTCTGCTTTTGTAAAAAGTCAATTACAAAATCCATTGTGTTAAGCAAAACATTATTCCATGAGATAAAATGGAAAAATGTGTCAACAGCTATGAAAACATACTTTAATATTCCAGCTTGCATTCAAAATATTTTAATTAGTAATTCATATTTTATTAATGCCTTTACATGTGCAATACAACACAGCCATTTGGTGATGAATAATCCTTTGGTTTTGGCAACTACCAGTTCACAATTAAAATATATAAACATGGAACTCTGCAGCTTTGTGTGAACAAAACCCTGGATTTATTGAGAAGACATATAGGCAATGCATAAAACATGCATACAAAACAATTTTAGAATGGAAATTATTATACAATACCTAATAGATGTCCTACCAGTTTCATATAATATCAAGGTGCAATTTAATGAGGTTCCACTGAACTCTGTATGTCTTCAAGGTGACTGGGTTGTCCCTGGAACTCTCTCTGCTATAACTATAAAATGTCTATGATGTGACTGTGATATAAGTGAAACAGCTGCAGTCTTTGATCATATGCTGGCAGTTTATGTACAGATGCAGAATGTGTAATAAGGGCACACTTTATTAACTTGACTGATGTTCTGTTATTTTACTGGTTCCAAAAGCCAAAGGAGACTAGGCTCCACCACGTTACCCTGAGAATAATTCATTGTTGCAGCTATTCAAAATGAAATACCTATCATTAATGTCTAATTGTTTACCAAAAGCAAGAGGCATACATTGGCACCAGTTGATGTGACATTTGATACAATCTTCAAAGCTGCTGTTATAGCCAGAACTATTATTTTGAATTAGGACAAAATACATTTTAACTACAGTTTAAAACCACTGCCAGGACTCTGAATGTATGCAAGCATTTCCTGCTAATAGCTATTTCTACATATATACAGTCTAGTGAAACTTGCAGTGAGCTTTCACCGTTTCTTAAGTATAAAAATACACAAATTCTGAAGGCATGATAATAAAGTTAGACCTTGACATGCTAGTGGCTGTATTATGTACAAAACCATCTTGGTTCTCCTTAACGAGTTAAAACATCTTTTGGTTCTACCAAAATGTTTTAAATAATTCATCTTTATCAAAGTAGCCAAATTAGAGAGAAGATAATACACACTTTAATTTAGCTATTTGAGAAAGTTAGATTGCATGTCCAGCAAATAAGAGAAAAATTTACTTAAAACCTAGATATTCTGCCTCATGCATGCAGTATGGAAATTCACAGTGACATTATAAATTATAGGTAAATATAAAAATGTGCAAAGGATTACTTAGGAAAAAGAGTTATTTCACAAAGAAGATGAAATTAATTTTTCATAGAAGATCTAGTAATAGTTCTGCACTAATCCTAATAGTATAAAGTTATTCTAGATATGAAGAACATTTAAAATAGACACATTTAAAATTATATTTTTTTGATTCCTGCTTTTTTTCCTCTAGCCTCCATTACTATCTTTTTACTCTTAACTCTAAATGTAAGTTTTACTTTGTCCTTATATTTTCATTAGAAGAAATAAAAAGGCCTGGACTCTTAAGCCATTCTGTACCCACACCCCCAGTTTGCCTCCTTCCATAATCTTGCAGAGAAAATACACATTCTCAGAACCTTTTTGGGCACAAAGGGGATATTGCAAAATTATTGTACTGCTCTCTCTCCAGAACCTCCCTTATGCAATCCTTGCCTTAGTTTTCTTTTCAATCCCTTTCTCTATAGCCTTTATGCTGCACTTGAGGGGTAAAACATCTCAGAAGCTAAAGAAAGTCTGGACCCCATAATAAGCACGTTTACATTTTCCCCATGGATCCCTTAATCTAGATACAAATAGCAAGATCTGTTTCTACTCCAGTTTTAAGCATATGTTAGTAAGCATTTATACTTTAATCTTCTTCAGTATGGACATTCCCCGAGAAAGTCTAATTCCTCTAGCCCTTAAGCTTAAAGCCCCTGTTTAAATTACTGTCTTCTTTTAGAATCTTAAAAGAATCTAAAATATGTCAATTTTTTCCCCCCACACCTTGAATTCTTCCCATTTCTAGAAACAAGCAGAGATACCAGGTAAATCTAAAATATAAACATTGAAACAGAACAAACTTGTTTCATGAAAATCTGATGCCTATTTCATGAGCTGCAGTTTCACTTACATTTATTATAAGTCACCAGTAATTAAAGCTGTAAAAAAGGAATAAATAAGCTAAAGTGTTCTAAGTTATCCAGTCAGAAAACATTATCAGAAAAGTTCTCTGAAACTGAAAATTTTCTTATTGTACCCTGGATTGCTTTTTGAAAAATAAGTAAATCTTTATGTAGGCATATGCTTGGCCTCCTTTCCATTTCCCCCCCACCCCCTCCTTACTGCTTCTTGTACCTCCTATATAGCATTTGCAATGCAATTGTTCTACCAAACACCTCTGAGACCTTCCAACACTCTTTATTCCTTATCATATACCATGTTCTTTTGTGGACTTCAGCTCAGATGAATAGACATGACTTTATTCAATAACTTCATCTTAACTGACCCCAGAAAAATATGCAGTTAAATTAATCACATAGAAAAGTTTATTATTGAAGTATTAAATTGAATCTAGAAAGAAATAATTGCTTTACAATTATTATCAAATTTCTGATACTGCCTGGGTAAAAATTAAGAGAACATTTCCAGATAAGCCACTACTTACCCATTGAAATATCTGTTTAACACCACACAACTTCTGTTCAGAAAGTATGTATTGCTATGCAACACTATTTGTGATGCAAAACATTGCCCACTGACTTATAAGGTACCGTTGTTTTTTAATATTGAATACTGTGCCATTATACAACTGTATAGGAATTAAGAAAAAACTCTATAATTTACATAGTAAAGCAAATCTTAAATCTAAAATCTGAAGAGTTGACCCCTATAGTTAAAAATGTTCTATAGTTCTGCAAGATTTCCCCCCTCCCTGCTCTCAGGAGAATATAGATGGCTGAAAAATAACTGTTCTTATACTCATCTGTTCTCCTACCTTTTCCGATGAGCTGGCTGCAGAAAAGTGTATAAATGGAAAGCTCAATTAGTGCAATTTTTGTATCCTTGGATGTCAATCATGACTGTTGAGAGGTGGGACTTTCAGGATCTCTGTGCATTAATTAAGAGCTCATCTCAGAAGAGTAGTCGTTACACCTAAGGACCAAAAATAAGTTTTAATTAGAGTCTAGAAGACAGTGTGCCATCTACTTATAAAACTAGTTCTTTAGTTAAAAATGAACAGCTATGGGACTTTATTAGTAACAATATGGGACTTTATCAGTAACAATGCAAAGGGCATAAATCTACTGCTTGCCCTTCAGAAGGCAGAAATATTCTTGTGTTTGTAGCCTTGCTTGGACAAACTGGACAAGTTCTGTAACTCTGTGTGCACACCACTCAGATTTCAGCTAGGTTGTATTATTAGTGATTATTAATGTGATTATTAGATCCTTGTGATGTTATTGATGCTAGGCTGGTGTTGATGCTAGGCTGGCAGTTACACAGCTGAAGTTAGATTGTATTTCCCTCTCTGAGCCCAGATCTCTGATTGCATGTGCAAGAGGCAAAAAGGCAAACTCAGCAGAGGGGGCAAGCGGGCTTGCAAAATGCATCAGTGCCATTCACCACTGACACAACACACAGGCACACGTCAGGGCTCAGGAGAGGTTAGAAACAAGCTGGGCTAACTGCTGTCAGCTGCCCAAGAGGTCTTTCCTCATAGCATGACTTATCTGAGGACAATCAAATATTCTGCCTGGGATTCTCCAGGGAAATAAAAGTATAAATAATTGGTTATATCATTGATAAATTAAAGGTAGGAAAACAAATTTTAAGAGCTGGTCTGGAAAATAAACATGTCAGCTAATAAATCAGGCATGAAAAGGGGTAAAACTCAGAAAAAAAGTAAATTTACATTCCAGAGAAAAAAAAACCAAAAAAAAAAAAAAAACCCAAAAAACCAAAAAAACCCCCCAAAAAAACCAACCAACCAACCAAAACAAAAACAAACAAACAAACAAAACAAAACAAAAAAACCAAAGAAAACCCCACCTTGTTTGGCCATGGCTAAAATAAGAAATATATGTATTAATTAAAAAAACAAAAAACAAACCAAAAAAAACAAAAAACAAAACAAAAAAAAAAAAACAAAAAAACCCAAACAACAAAACATCACTCAGATTGGTCTAGGGAGGATGAGACAAGACAAAAAAGTCAGGCTCCAATATGAAAACAAAGAAGGAAAAACAGTATTACAAAAATCAGTGTTACAAATACTGTAGTTTCTTGAAGGAAACTACATATACTTAAAATGTTGATATTTACTAATAATATACTTACTAATACTTATTAATTTATAATAATAATTATAAAGGTTTTTGCACAAAAAAAAGAGAGGAGAATGGGAAGGCATGTCAAAAGGAGAATAAGATCTACTATGCATCCAGGAATAGGGGAGTCAGTGTTATGACCATCTTCATTGCTATTATGTTTCATGGTCTTTTACTAAACTATCTGTAAATACATTTAAGGAACAGGTATTTTTCTGAAACACTTCTTTGAGAAACACATACTATAAATTTCCAATCTAATCAATATACCTGAGGAGTAATGAAAAACAGCACCGAATTTAACAGCAAAAAAAGCAGTAGCTATTGCTGGTAGACCATTTAAATTGTTTTATTCTAAATAATAGTGAGTGATGAAATTAACATTATAGTGAGGGAGCAGTCTTTTAAAGACATTCAGAAAAAATGTGGACAATAATTTATGCTAATGACATTCAGAAAATTTATGTTAATGCCATTAATATTTTTAATATTTCACACCCAACTTAAATTTTATATTTGTAAAGCAATTATTTACTGTAAATTTTTCAGCTAAGAATTATTTTCTAGAGAATAGGCACAGAAACACTCTCCAGAATGTACTGACTTGTAATATTACTGTATTTACTGGTAGATTTCAGTGGGCTGCTTCAGGTTATCAGATATGCTGGCAGTACACACCAATACACTCCTGAGAATGTTAATACTGAAACTTTCTGCTTAGAAGCTCAACTTCCATTCTGCAAAATAGAATATATGCTATTGTTATGGATATATGCATACTACAAAATCTGGTATTTACTTCTCTGTAGGGTCTAAGTTTTTTTCCATACAATAACAGATTTCAGGAAAGTCCACATTTAATATTGGATGGCACTATGGGTAAGTTGTTTTAAATGAAAAGAAAACCCAGAGCTTGTCACTGGTACTCTCTGTAGAAAAGTCATGAGTCTTGCTATCTGGGCTTTCCTACCAGTAACATTTAACACATTTCTTTGTCAGTTGCTTCTCTTGATTAAGAAGACAGAAGAGATAATATATACACTAAACTCCAGAAGAGACAGAGAACCTTTGTTCCTCTGAACAATAATATCAATTTTCATAATGGTTTAATTTGTTGTTATTCACAAGGGACAATGCCAAGAGCTGAAGCAGAGGACTAGCAAAATACAGACTGCATGTTAGCAGCATGGTGCCTTCTCAGTCCTTCATGTTCCCTGGTTTGCCTCTTCTGAACTCATACTCCAATACGCTGTTTTGGAAGCCAGCCATAAAAGGGGCCAGCTCAGACAATAAAATCTGGGTGATCTACTGAACTGTGACTGAGATTTGTGACCTGTCTTAAACTGAATCAGCTTCAACTACAAGACTTCTTACATGCAGCTCTCACCAAGAGCCTGGCAGAATGTCAACACAGTTGTACTAAATATTCGACACAAAACTTGCTGAGAACCACATGCTATCATGTATTGTCATGAAAGTAACTTAAATCTGGATTAATTCACAGGAAAAAAAAACAAAAAACAACAAAAATAGCAACTACAAAATGCTTCTTACAGTGAAGAAGGTAATATAACAGTTAAATGATATTGAACAGAAGATCAAAAAGAGGAACAATACTCAAATTACTTCAGGCACTTTCCTGGCCAGCTTTGAACCCTTCATTTAAGTTTGAAAGTTTGATGCCTTGTCCAAAATTTCTCCTGTGGTCAACAAAGAAAGGGAAAGGCACTTCCAGATATCAAAGAAGACTTAAAAGTGCTTCCATCTTTGCACCTGTTGTAGTGGGAGTGTTGAGCATGGACTTGGACATGTTGGTATTTGTATTTACTTAAGCTACATCCTAAAGTCTGATTTTCAGCAGTGTCTAGTAAATAAATTTCAGCACAGCATTGAACATTTATCTGCATGTTTAGATGCTTCTGGAGATGGGCAGGGAGTTTGCAGTTTCTATAATACTAGCCAAATGCTGAAGGGCAGTACCGTGCAGAGGTCCTTATTCCTATCGATCAGTGCCTTTCCTGTTCCCTATCACAAAATTAAAAACACACACAAAAAAATTAATATTTTCCACTTATACTGAATTGGATTTATTGTCTCTCATGTGGTTAATACTTTAGTCTTTCAGGAAAAATAATCATTTTATCCTGCTTTAACATTTTTATTTTTCTTTCCTCAGAGACCAGAACAATGAAAATATTTTGATTAGTTTACCACCACAGATGTGTTCTTTCTTCCAGTTAAATTAACATTTTAAGCAAATTTTTGAGAGTGATCAGATCCAAGAAACCTAGAGCACACATACTTAGCTTTCAATCTAGGAAGAGACTGTGGGATTGGAACTGGAGGGCCACAGTAGTTTATTCTTTGTTAACTCATGAAACATTTAACTGATTAGCCTTGAAAAATAATAAGAATCTGAAACTCAATCTGAATATCAATATGCTCACACAGGGGGTGGAGATAAGCAATTAAACATAATATCATAATATATAGCTTTTAAACCCATGGAACATTTCTTATCTTCAGTAGTTTCTGCTGAAATTATAGTGACAACAGAAAATTATTTATGCAAGAACTGTACAGAAATGTGTAATAAGGCACTGGAAAATATAAAAGTATAAAGAAAAATGAATCAAAATTTAAAGAAGTAGCAAAATTTATTAGAAGTAGCAAAACAAGCAGAGAGCAATTTCTCCATGGCCAGCACTGTCTACTGATCCAGGCTGCTTCCTGAAATCCATCCATTTATCATACAGCATTGGAGTCACTTTGAAAATGATTCCATTGTAGTCAGCAACACCCAAATTGCAAATGGAAGTTATTAATCAGACAGCAGTACCACAATGTTTTCTACTGTCAAGACAACAACGACTGCTGAGTAATGAATAAGAGAAGAGTTTGTTTTAAATTAAGATACACCTGTATGTGATAACTTGGGTTTCAGCATTTTGCTGCCTCATTTTGGTACACAATTAACCTATTTATTTGTTAACTTTTTCTTAACTTTCCTTATCCCAATTTCTGTGTTCACAAGACCACAGCAGAAAATAAAAAAAAAAAAAAATAATTTTTTTTCTTCATTATTGATTGGGAAATTTTTGATTTTTAAAAAATTATATTTTTACATTTTTAGAAACTGAAGAAGTTAAGAGCATCATGGGCTTCATTAAACTATGTTTATTAATTTTGGGGAACACAGGAGCCAATATTAAAAAAATATTTTGTGTTCTTTAACTGGGCTCACTGATATCATTACAGTTTGTTGGATAAAACTTTGTGAGGAAAAAAAATCATCACAGATAAAATATAATATAGAAATTCCAAGAGTTAATAAGACAAGAGTAGAACTACTAATTGCAAAATTTCTGACTGTCTGATTTCAGCTTAATTAATGGGTTTCTTGTTGGAATTTTATGATCAAAAACAGTATTAAAATGTTAACAAAAATCTCACAGAAAGGAAGGGATTAAGGCTGCACTGGAAAAATGATGCAGGAGTGATACTGAGAATGAAACATAGTTGTGCAGAAAGAACTGAGGTTAAAAACGAATGTTTTAAGCAACATCATGCTTACTTGTTTTGCTGCCATGCTCATAGAATGGTTTAGGTGCAATGTGAAAGACCACTCAGTTCTAACCATGGGCAGGGACACCTTGTTGGCACCTCTACCATTTAGAGAAGAAAGTTACAATCTGGAATGTATTTCCAGAAGCCTCCTAGATTGCTAATGCTCTGTTATGCTGTTCCTTTAACAGATGCTGGAGTAATTGAAGTGGCCCATGAGAACCAGGCCTTCTGAACATAGGACTGCTCCTATCTGTCTGTAAAGGGCCTCATACACTTGGTCTTCATGGTCAGTTGGCCTGTAGCAGACCCTCACTACAATAACATCCGTCCCTGCACTCCCTTTGTCCTAAGCTAGAAGCTTTTGGCTGACTCCTCATCCATCCCCAGGTGGAAGTCCATGCACTCAAGCTGGTCATTAACAGAGAGGGCAACACCACCACTTCCTGGCCTTCCATATATGTTCTTCCTAAAGAGCCTATACCCTTCCATTCCAACACTCCAGTCAAAGAAGCCACCCCACCACATTTCTGTGATGCCAGTAAGATCATAGCCCTACAGGCATTCACATGTCTAAATCCTTGCCTATTACTCATGCTACTTGACCTTCCATAGAGGCAAATAAATTGTGTCCTCCAATGAAGCTGACTTACTGGCTGAAGCAGCTGGAATTCCTTTGTGCTGCCCTTCATGTGCTCTTCTGCTGGCCTGTGATACCTCTACAGGTTTCTGGGCGTCTATTGCTGGCATTGGCATCAAACTGGTAGGACTGGAATGGATTAAAACTCTATTTCCCTGGAAAGTTTCATTTAAAGTCTTCATCATCTTGTAAAATGCATGAATGAAGATCCTGTTATCTTACTGTGATAGATGAGCTCAATCAGCCCCCAGCAGACCAGGTTTCTCAAAGTGAGTCCCATGGTATAACAGATAAACACCTGGCTGTGTCACTATTTGTCAGATAACCAGAGTCAGACAGCCCTTTCAAACCCCTGTCCTCTGAGAGGATTGGTGGAAAAACTACCTGTGTTACACAAGCAGCAGTAAGGGACTCTGGAATCCTTCTTGATACTCCTCAGACTACTTCTGGCCGCACCACTGGTGCCCATGTGAAACAATGGCAGTGGGCAGTAGCCAGGAGTCAGTATATGGCTTTGCAGTCTCCTGGTGACACCCCTGGTGTGAGATGCAGGTGAGCACCTCTCTAGAGTCCTTCAGGACACCCAAATGGGTGCCCCCATAGATTTCAAAAGAGTCAACTGCTATTTACTACCTGTAGCCTCTTCTTAGCTGCACTGATGGTGGCACAGGGAGCAGGTTGACTGCATTACTCAGCCCTAGAAGTCTCCTGAGGTGATGGGTCTTTCCTCTTCAGTTTGCAGAGCAGTGAATGGGTTCTGTAAGGGCAGCTCAGGTTTCAAGGAAGTCTTTCTCCTGTTGGCCTTTGCCATTGCAAGCTTCCATTCTCACGTATTACCGGCCCCCTTCCTACAGTGTGTGTGTTGTTTGGGAAAGCTTTCAGCTGTTTGGCTGCAGGCTCTGGGTTCCCTGCAGTCTGTACTTGGAAACAGCTATTTAACTCCTTCTCAGCTTCCCTGATGTTATATAGCCTTATCACGACCTCCTGCTGCTCAGCCACCTGCATGTTCCACTGACCTGGGCAAGTGAACCTATTGTGATCAACCTTCCCTGTACTTGTGATGTGCTTCTGCAGGGAATGGATAACACATATCTTTTTAGGGAGATACTCTTTGTAACTTTGATCTTTGTCACAAAACCTTCTAGAAATGTGTCACTGAGACAAAATAAAAATTTACAATTGGGCTCACCAGGTTCACTCTATCAGAAAAGGGAGCAGTATCCTAGTATCAAGAGTAAGAACAGTAAAGTAAAAGAAGAAATGGTGGCATAGTCTACCTGAAGAAAACACTTGTAAAGATTGTATAAAGGATGAATAAAACACTGATTGACATGAAACTGGAGGAAGAATTTGAGAGCATGGCTTCAGTCTGAAGTCAGGTCAACTTCCATATTCAATCCTGCCAAAGTGTTGGTAAGGTTTGTCACTTGAAATAGAAGCCCATAAGACAGGCTGGGGATGAGGCCACAGGTGCAGCTTGCCCCTGTACTGTCATAACAATAAATAAGGTTATCTGTCATGATTAAACCATCTGGAGAAGCCCTTTATACTGCACCAAATAGATGGTAAACATTTATTTAAGGTTAAGAGTGCTTAAAATAACACTGATTTGCAAGGAGTAGTCTGTGTCATATAATTAAAGGCAGTATCACTAAATATGCAGGAAAAAATTGTAGAAAGAGTTTTAAGGGAATTTTGGTGCTAATGATTTATAAGTGATGATACACAGCTTTAAAAAAGAAAAACAGATGATTGTTCAAAATGCTATATACTACAGCAGTTTAGTCAGTTTAGTACTGAAAGCAGTGATCCCATCATCAGTGTCCAGGTATTGCTTCCTTTTTAGAGAACTTATTTAAAACAGAGGCCAGTTTTATCATCATATATCAACAAGTTGTATTGTAAGAAAAATTATCTACCCTGCAAGTAGCAAATTCACAAAACCCAACAAACAAATCTTTTTCCTGCCAGTAAGGTATACATTCAAGCTTTGCAATTCAGGGTATATATGGAAATCCAGCTGATCATGGGATTAGCTATGGGACAAAATTAATTACAGCTAAAAGAATCAGATCTGGATTGAGCTGCAGCCTTGACCTACCCTCCTCATTCAGCTATAGAACACAAAAGCTATGTTNNNTTTTTTTTTTTTTCCAGAAAATTGAATGATCATTATCCTTACTTTTCTACTGCTATCTCTTTAATTTAGTGCATGTTTGGCATACTCCCTAAGAATCATAATAGGAAAATAAATAATAGGTATAATTTCTTTGCTGAGAAACTGACAGGTAGATTGAGAAATATTATGTACCATGCTGATAGTCTACAGTGTGTGCAAGTGAAACCAGCACCGAAATTAATTCCAGTTCCTTTGTTTTCTCCCTTATGACCTGTCTTCTGACAGACTCAAGGTCCCCTCAACTTCCCATTTATAGAATATGAAGGACCAGAACACATTTGATACTCTGAGAAAAATCTGTTATCTGTTACCTGTTCTTCACATTAAGTCCACTTCACTGCAAAAAGCTTCTGTATCAGCAATTCTGTCTACAATCACAAGGTTGCTGCAGCCTCAACTATAAACTCACAAAAAAGTAACTCTTTCTCTCTTTCTATAGCTATCTGTTCTTTTCCCAATAAACTTAGCACATTACTCTGGAATACCATCTTTTTGTGGGCTGCAACATATGGGGCTTAATAACATAACATCAGATTGCAATTTTTAGCTTAGCCTTTCCAGTTCTGTGTCACAAAATAAAGGTGACTGCTGCCCACCTTCAATGACTCCACAGACAAAAAGAGCACCTTGTCAGAGATCATTTTTTAACAGATGAGCAAACCTTCAAAACAAATATGATGTTTTCAAACATAAACACCTCTCACCCCCTTATTTTTAAGCATGCAGTTTAACACAGCTTAACTTACCAACGATTTTAAACCTGAAAGGTTCCCTGGCTCTACATCAGGAGTACCAAGCAGGGCTACCACAGCTTTTCTGTGCTACTATTTAGCACCTCTGAATCAAGTCACCAGCTGTTGGAGCTTAGCCTAAACAACAGTAAACCAGAGAAGAGTAGCAAATTAGCACTTCCCCTCTTGGGCTGGCTGGCTGATTCCTTAAGGGGAGGAAAGCAAAGGCCTCATTAGGTTGCTTTTCTTCACCAAGAAATGCAAGTCAGGGTATAGTAATACCATTAGAGTGTTTGCAGATAGCAAAAAGAAAAACAACCGCACCAAATCCCACCAAACTTTGCAATAGGGCCATTTACTGCAATGTAATGGTGTCTCTCTGGATCACTGGAATGTTGGGGAAGAAGTGAGCATCTTTTTCTGATGCTCACTAGCTGATTTAACTTGATGAAAAGTGAACCTGCACCTAAGAGATTTCTTTCTAGGTTGCAAGCTGCAATTAAAAACTTCAAGTTTCTTTGCATCTATGGGAGCATATGCCCATCTCCCTTTCTGGGCCACATCCATTTGTCATGCATCTTTCTCATGCATCTTCTTTCTAGAATCTGTGAAAATTCTACTATTTTTCGATATTTTGTTTGGTTTTGGTGTATTATTTCTTGGTGGTTGTTGTTGGTTTTTATTTTTTTTTAATCTGTCCATTTTTACCTGAATATTTAAATTGAGGAAAAATTATTAGTTTTCATAATGTGTAGAGTTGTACATGCCACTTTTACTGACTGCCTTTATAATTAGTCTAGGCAATTCTGATTAAATCCTCTTTGATTTTTGAGAAATACCTTAATTGAAATACTTTCCTAGAATTAAGTTTAGGTTGAGTTCCACACCCCCCAATCAATTTGAACTGAGCTCTGAAGGAATTTGAAGACACTGGCAGACAGCCTTCCAGCAGTACTGTGTTCTCTAGCTGCAGAAATATCCTTTAGCAAAACACAATGTATTCCTTGTGGTGGAAAGATGAAATATTTGAGTAAAGTTGTTGCTACTATCCTCTACTCATGCACATTAATGCCACAAAGTTTTTGAGAAGTATTTCTTTGGCAAACCAGCAGCAAACTTAGTCCTTAAAAATTGTTCTGAAAATACTTCTAGTCATAAATATGTTTTGTTTACTTCCTATTGGTCATAAACATGGTCACAGCCCAAAGTCAAACTGGTACTATTTTAACATTATGTCTTTGAAGCATCAGCGCTTAGTGGGAGAGTTTTCTGAAGGCTTGGAAAAGTGGCAAAAATTGTCATCAACCTAACTTTGCAAAAGTGTTCAAGTTGAACCTGGCAGTCATTTTTATAGTGGCAACCCAGTTGTTGACAGTCAAGTACCACACTTGTGGTTCAGAGGCTACCCCAGCTTTTTGAGTCATGATTAAGGATTACATCACAACAATTTCTGTTGCAAAGCAAGTGTGGATAGAATATATTCACTAGAATGTCAGATTTCTTTCCTGTATGATGTTTCTGTATAGACCTCTGTGTCTAGACAATGCAGAAAAACATCTAGCTTACTCTTCAGATTTAAAGTAAAGGAATCTGAACAATGATAGCGCAACTGTCTTTTTAGCCAAGTAATAATCTGCAAAAGTATCTCCCTCTCATCATTAGAGACAAATTTGTAAACTCTCTTATAAGAAAACTGAAATAAAAATAGCCTCATAGGGTGTTCAGTCTGACCAAAGCAGCATCCTTGTTTACCACAAGAGTTATACAACTTTGAGTTTCTATTTGCATAAAGGTCCAAAGCAGTAGTAAAATAATGGAACTATAACTCTGATTGTCTATGCCTATGTTTATGTCTATGTGTGATAATGTTTTTCTGTGTGCATGACAGAAGCATGCTTCTGCTTACTGTATGTAACTAAGGAAAGTGTTAACCATTCTAAACTTTCTGTTGATAATTCTAACAGGCTTAGCTTCATTTCTACTCTAAAATATCTATGCACATATTTGTTATTACACTTCTCTTATTCAATCATTATCTAAGTCAACAGAGT
>WEIU01003365.1:3247-13625 GCA_013389925.1 Aegithalos caudatus | reverse complement strand
AAAAAAAAAAAAATTAAAAAATTGGCATGAGTTGAATAATTAGTTATTATGGGGTTAAAATATCTTAGAGTCATCTATGGTTACAGTCAGTACACTTCTAGCATACTTAAGTAAATATACTATGGTAAAACAAGAAAACTGACTTCCTAAATACTACAAATTCAGGATATTGACCTGTATTTCTTTCAAACTAACTCTCTTGATTGATAGATTTTGGAATTTAATTTTGTAGATAATCTTTTGAGTTCAATGAAATCAATCAGGTAGACTGATACAGATATAACCTATTTTCCAGATACTAGTTCCACAGGTTATCTCTAGCATTATATGTTTCCTTTTCAATCTTGATTATATCATTGAAGAGAATAACAAATTGTTTAATGTCCAAATCATTATGGTAAAATTCAAACTGATGCATCCAAGTGCACTACATATAAAGATAAGGGAAAGAACCCTTGCTATCTTTCAAATATTTTTTCTGGTTCTAATTCTATGTTCCTCTTTCTTCCTTATCATGTAAAAATCACAAATAAATTACCCACTAAATATCTGCATTGGCACAAATGATAACAAATTCCATTTTTAGTTGACTCAGTTTCTTTTATTAGGTATCACAGTCAACATTTCCAAGGTTCAATTATTTTTGGACCAGCTGTTTTTGGAGAAAATACATCTATCTTATAATTAAATATTATTTTTAAAAATATGACAAGAACAAAGGAGGCATGACTGCCTGTCCAGTGGCTGCCAGATTTGCATTACTATGTAATGTCTTTATGGCTGTGTGTTGGTCTCTCGTAATGGCACCACTAGAGAAACACTGCCTGCCTTCAGAAATGCTGACAATCTAACAGCACCATGCAATAAGTTATGCAGTCTGATTTTTTTTTTCTGTGGTGTCCATACCATGACCTGACACACTGTGAACTGGAAGAGGAGAAGCTATGTCTCCTAGTGTGGTGCCATGAATATTGACAATATTAGTGAAATCATAATTCAGCTCATGTCTAGAGCTGCAAATGGTACTGACAAAGAGAGGCAGGAGCTGCAGCCCCTGCTGCACGTGGGCTCCTGCCAGTGTTTTCAGCCTGATGTAGCTAACAACCAGCCTCCCTTCCACAGGCATAAATCACAGTGGCTTCTTACGCCCTGTGGAAACTAGCCTCCATTCTCTATGCTACTTGTTAAATCCTAGATCCTTTCTTTGGAAACTGGTACCATTTCCCTAGCAATAAGTCACAGTTCTGCCTCTTTACCTCTTCCTTATCTATTCCTGTGTTATTGAAGTCTGCTACCCCATGGTGCTAACCCCTCCACAGGAAACACAGATGTCTGCCAGATCCACAGTATAGAGGTCTACCACACTCTGAAACACCTTTCTCCTCAAGAAAAGATTTGGACGGACCAAAATGTTTTGCTTGGTTTCAAGGGGCTCAGTGGGTGAAGATGGCTGGTATCTTTGGTACCTTGCTTTGAAAGAACATTATATTCTCACGAATTTATCAGTGAGACACACATCTCACGATTCCTTCTGATTAAGTTTAAAGTAATAACTGTCAGTGACTGCCAGTGCAGTAGTGCCATCTTGCGTGGAGCTGGAGTATACCAAGAAATTCCTCCCCCAGACCTCTGCTGCATCACAGATCTAGGGGAGAAATTAAATTCTTGTTAAACACTTCAAAAAGTTACCGCCATTTTCAAAATATCACGAAAATAGTTCAAATTCTTGAAAGTTCTTTACTTCAAGTTCTTTATTTCAAGTAAAAATGTTAAACAGGTTTCCACAACAGAAAAATCATTATTTTTTCCTTACTTTTCTCTCAGTTTTGCTGTACCAATAAAAAAAAAAAATTAAAAAAAAAAAAAAAAAAAAAAAAAAAAAAAAAAAAAAAAAAAAAAAAAAAGGAAAAATGGGAAGAAAACTGTCTTCTCAGTATTTTTTCTTAACAAAACTATGTGAAATATGCCTGAATTTAGAAAATAAGTATTGGCAAAAACAACATTTGCAAGTCAGAATGTCAGCAGATGGAATGAGTAGATTGTTTCTGGAAAAACATTAATTCTCAGGTAAGACAAGATGTCAAACTGTACTATGAGGTGGTGTTTGAAATGCCATGTATCTTGACAGACTCAGGTTGGAAAACTGAACTATATACTCTTTAGTGCCAAAAGAATTCTGGATATTAGAGCATGGTGCTAATATAATCAGGGCTGTAGGTTTGATCCCCGTATGGGCCATTCACTTAAGAGTTGGACTCGATGATCCCTGTGGGTCTCTTCCAACTCAGAATATTCTGTGATTCTGTAATTCTGGCACTTATTTGTATCACTCTTTTCAAGGCCAACTGACAGAGCATAATTTTTGACTCAGTATTTTTAAGAATGAAAATTTAGTTTCTTTGGATTTCAAAACCAGCCCATAATTATGGATGATGATGCCATGAAAACAATCAACAACAATATGATGAAAGGCAGAGCAAGATAAGGAGCATTAAGCAACAAAGGGATTTTTAATTATTTTCCTGGTTGATTTACATGTATTGCCTAGATACATCACACCCGAGTGGTGAGCCTACCAGGGCTGTCTGTCTATTCATATGGGATAAGTTTCTTTAAATTTCTTGAGCTAGTTTCTATAGCTGAAGGGGAGGGGAGGAAGGGGGCTGGACCCTGAACAGGCTCCTCCCAGGAGCAGGACTCAGAACAGGCTCCTCCCAGAGGTGGGATCCAGAACAGGCTCCTCCTGGTGTGGCTCTCCTCATCTTCGCACGCTTCTCCTGGCTCGCTGGCATCCCCTACCTCGTGTCTTCTGTGCTGCGGAGCGTGATGGGGTTCGTCTTTTTGAAGGCCATGAACGACAACCTGAAAAGGCAGCAGGAGTTTATGCAGATGCAGGTAACAGAGAGGCCAGCGGCCGTGTGGGAGAAGCTCTCCTGCGGCTCGCTGCCTGATCAGGGCTGGGCTGGTAGCTGCACCTGCCGAGCTTTGCTCTCCTCCCAGGGTTAAAGGTGCTCCATGTATGTGCTCTGCCAGTTCCTGTGTGGTTGCCTAGTGCAGCAGGTTCATGTGTGCCAATCACCTGCTCTCTGTGTCAAAGGACTTCCTCAATAGTCTGTCTCAACAAATTGTAGAAGTGGAAACTGTCATTAAAGTAACCAAACTCTAAAAACAATTTTGAAAACCTGCTGAAAAGTACATTTATGCTGAAGTTGAGCTGCGTTATTCACTGTAACGTTGCAGTGTTAAGAAACATGTATGTGTTAAAGCAAATCAGTTATAATGGCGTTGCTGACACATGGATCTTATAGTCTTAAAATACATGAGTTAAATATGCTTCAACTCTTCCACTATTAAAAAAAAATCTTTCAAACAGTTCTTTGTTTAAGTTCAATCAGATAACTGCAGCTATTCATTGTTCTAGAAACCTCAGACTAGGGGATGGGGATGTTTTATTCCCTCCCATAAAATAAGAAAATAGCAGCAGAGAAGAAGGAAAACCAGTTTGATTAGAGTTCAGAAAGTTGTGCTGAACAGACCTACAGTAGAGCAGTAGCTTTCTGATTTGTTGTTAAATATCTTGTAACTTACATGTAATATTTATTTGATAAGAGCTGGAATGTAATCTGATGGATTTAGCTGGAGTTTAGTCCTTTAGTTTTGCATTTAAATTGAACATACTTTAAACATTCTAAAAAATTTAAGCATTAATATTTTAGTATGTTTGAAGTAATGATGGATGAACTTCCAGTTTATTAAATTGCCAGCAGATGGCATATGCTAGTTTACAAAGCAGTGTGCAGATAATAGATTTTGTAGAGCACAAGAAACTGAGCTCTGAAGGTGACTTTCGGAGCAAATCTAAGAAGAACAAAGACAGTGTAAGGAAAGATGATACAATAAAACAGTGGATAACTCTTAACCGTTCAGAGAAAAGCAACCTTTTTAATGGCTTATAGACATAATTTTCTGTCTGTGCTGCGTTACATGTTTCTTAAATGCAGCCACAAGTTTTGTGTACAAATCTTTTAATGTTTTTTTCCTCCTGCACACAAGTGCTCCTTACACCCTCAAGGTTTTTGGAAATCCAAATACCAGGAACGGTTTTCAGTTTCACAGATTGATAGTGAAATTAAAACGGAAGCTTGCTTCATGAACTACTTCTCTGTTGGGCAAATAGAATTGAGGAAAGAGCTTGAATCCAAGCTAACATTTGTAAGTAACTGCAGACTTTGGATGCCAGTCTTTGCCTTGGCTAGTTCTAGCTCAAATGCTCAGGCATTTATAAAAAACAAACTTGGAGGACAGTTACAAAAATACCCTTTCAAAATTACATATAAATTTCTTGCGAGTTGTTCTTCAGGAACCTCCCCTGAATTATATTTTTGACAATAGTTATGGTCAGATTAGTACATTTCTTTCTAGCACTACAAACACCTGATAATATCTGATTCTTACTGTGTTTGCAGACACATGTGCCGTGTTAGAAAACCCCTATGTTTTGAAAACACCTGGAGTGTACAGTTGAATTGGGTGTAAAAAGATTCAGTGGGTGCAGGGGGAGAATTAATGTTATGTCATTAGGGGATAGAAGAGTGTAGTTCTGCTTCAAGCTTGGGGAGAGTGTAGGGAAGAGGAGAGACTGTCATTTGTCTTTTCCATATGTGACTAAAATCTGTGATGTGGAGTTTACTGCTAGACTTTCAGGATATTTGTAGAAAATAGTATAGCTTGATTTATTTACTTTAGACAGAAATTGTAACTAGAAATACTTGGAGAAGTTAGGTCATGCTAGTACCAGAATGAAATAGCTTATTTTAAAGCATTTATATATTCTTATGGTGAAATACTGGGACCTGGATGCTATCATTTCACCCATCTTTCTCTGAAAACCATGTTTCTGATTAAAATAGAAGCTTACACTAGAAGCGATGTAATGTACTTACTATAGGATATTCAAAAATACCGATTTGTCTTAAATGTATATCACCCCTAAAACAACATATGGGATCAAAACTTATTCGAGGTTTTCATAGCTTCTGAGTGTTCTTAAAGTGTCCCATGATTAAGATGTTAAAGGAACAGGGTATAATTATCACTCCAAGCCAAGTGAATGAAAGTTAAGAAGTCATCAAAATTGTTTCATCTAGAATGCCTTTCCTACTAGCAATGATGGTGTGACAGTGCACAGAAAATAACCAGTTACTCTTTGGGTAGACCTGAAATGAAACATAGTAGATATTGGTGAGACAGTCAGAACCTGTAAAGTTTCTCCTGCTCCTTGCAGATGAGCAAGTGTCATAACATTACTGTAAAGATTTTTGTAGTACTAACTCTGTGACAGAACACTTTTTTTAAAGCAAAAAAACAAATAGGTGTATGTTCTCCTCTGAACACAGAGAAAATACAAAATTGTTTAGTGATTGATTTAGTTAATGTTTAAGATTGTATCTTGGAAAGAGACTGTTGCAAAAATAAGAAAGCAATAATGTGATAGAAGTTGATAAAGACCCCTCCAAATCCCAAACCTTAGTGCATGCTAAAGCTCAGTGAGTTTTAGAGTCATTCTGATATGTGCCAGATAGCCAAACCACCTTGACTACGTCAGAATAAGACAATATTAAAAGATGTTGTGCATGGGTTTTTTCTTTATATCTTTCTTGGGATAACTCTGAAAAGAAGGGATTGTGCCTTTTAAATTGTATCTTAATGCTTTTTGGAAGGATAATAAAACCTCAACTATTTGCCTTGATGTTGAAGGACTGTTGTATTGTTTGAAGATGTTTGTATTGTCTTTGTGTGGCTCCAGAATGAAATACCAATCTGTGTCACGTGGAGACTGTTTGTGGTAGAAGTTTGTTGAGGCTTCCTTTTTATCATAAGCCTGCTCCTTAAACTGTAGTTTGCAAAATTATTTTCAAACACTTTAATATATCAGATCTACAGTTTGAGACTAGTGTATGGCCTTGCAAAGTGCTTTTAGTGAAGCTGAATGGGTTAGAGGGGTTCTCTGCTCCAAGCCACAGAGCAGTTATAGGAGATTTTTTGGTTTGTTTTAATGATCTCTGTGTGCTCTCTTAATACAATTAAATGCAGAAATTTAATGTATTTCTTTAGTCAAAGTGCTATGTTCTGTACTTTCTGTTTTAGAGTGGCTTTTATTCCTAGTCCCTTTTTTTTTTTTTTTTTTTTTTTTTTTTTTTAACATCCCAAATGTACACCTTAAGAAGTCTATTGCAATAACTATTTACTAAGAAAGCCATTTTAAGATGTACAAGACAGCCTGGAAACAGATACATATCTGAAAGTGGCAAGTAGGAATGCAGAAATGTTTGTGGCTGATTATGCTTTCCTCAGCATTGATTAGAACACTTTAAATATTTCTTATTAATATTTGAAGACAATGACCTTACTGTCTAGAACCAGGTGTCAAAAACCCTGACACGTTGCTTTTTTAATAAGAAATTGTCTGACTTCACATACTGCGATGCTTCCTAAAGACTTTATTCTGATGATACAGGCTTAAGTTTGGTTAATGCATAATAAAAGTACATTGTCTTCAAATAATATCAAAAGTACTAAAACAACTTTGTATACTGTGTAGTGTTATTTAGACTGATAAGAAGTAAAATCATGGTAGAAGGTCACAGCACGTACAGATTAAAATTTTAATTTACTGTTAATTAATTCGATTCTAGGATTGCATAAAGCAGAGTTTACTAACTTTGCTTTACTAACTACTCAGAGTAGTATTTTTGCAGTGATTGTAGAAGATATTCTAAGCACAATTTAAAAGATGATTAGAATATATTTTACACATCAATTATTAAGCACAATTCTAAGCACAATTTAAAAGGTCCTTAGTTTAAAAACCCTTTTAATTTAGGGTGCAGACACAGAAAAGCCTAAGCTCTCCTGCCAAATTTTAGCCAAGTTTCCTAACATATATAGAGGAATCAAAACTGCTTTCTTTAGTTTTGAACAGAACACCCCCCCCAAGTCAGTATTATGCCATTTCCTCCCCTGACAGTCCACCAGTTAGATTATAGTTTATGTCCTGCTGTTCTTTTTATAGAGATAAGACTGCTTTTGGCTCTAAAAAGTTGCTTTTCCTTTCTTTCTTTGGGAAAGGCTACACAGGGAAAACTGAGTCATATCACAGTTTTCCTATATATAGCATTTCTTCACTACTTGAAAGGTAACCCTATAGTGGAGGAAGATGAGATTTTTTTTTTAATACAGGGTTTTTGATTTTTTTTTCTAGTGGTATTAGAAGAGTTGAATTACATGGAGATATCTTGATGTGTATAATAATGTTTAGTAAGTGGTGGTTCCTGATCCATATAACTAAAAAATTTAAGTCCTAGTAGATTTTAAAATCCTTCATAACAGTTCTCAGTTATATCTAAGTGTGTAAGTGTTCTATTGCTTGATAAGAATAATTTTTTTATTGGAACTCCACAAATAATTGGTGATACACAGAATCCTTTATTGACTGACATTTTTTTGCCTTTTCTCATATTAGCTTCGTTGTTAATAACAAGATCCAAATTGAAGACTACTTTGTAATTTTGTTGTATCCCTTTTTTCTCTATTACGAGATGGTAAGTGGAAAGGCATGAATGGAAAGACTGATTTATTTCAATATCTTTATGTACCAGACCTAAGGTTTAAGTCTCTTGATGTTGTCAAGCCACTGAAGTTTTCACCTAGATGCATTTCTGGGAAAACTTTACAAAAAAGCAGTGAGGAGAGAAGCACTGATTCAGAGTCAGAGAATGGAAGAGAAAATTGTGTTTCATAGGGGTCTACCTAGTGAAATGAAGAAAATGGGGTAGTAAATACAGCACAAAGTGTTCTCTAAGCTATTGCAGAGCACTTTACTCTGGTTTTGAAGAAAAAGCCCCAAACCCCAGAAAATGAAAAACCTTTTCTCCAAATCAAAAAAATAAATCACATTCTACCATCTTAAAAAGAAATTGTTTCTACTACAGCAGTACAATAGAAGCATTTTGCAGATGTTAAATAAAGAAGTCTAGAATGTATCTAGTCTTGCAGAAGCTTTTATGAGACAGTGTGCTGGGATTTTCTGCAGTATTGATGGTTCTGGAAAAAAGGAGCCTGTACATGCTCAAGCACAGATGTACACAACCTGAGAAACAAGCAGTAAGAACAAGAGCTATCTCTGGTCACAGTACTTCAACATCATGGGAATAACTGAGATGTGGTAGGACAGCTCATGAAACTTGAAATCTCTAACAGACAGGTACTGGCTCTTCGGGAAAGATAGAAAGGAAAGACAAGAAGTAGTGACCCATGATGAGAAGGTGTAGCTTGTGAGATAAGGAAAAAGTAGGGGCCACAAAACTTGACACTGTGGAGGGAGCATGCTGCAGGTTGCCAATCAAATGACAAATTACATGAAGAGAAAAAAAAGTTGTTCTTTTAACAACTGAAGAAAGTCTCTGGATTACTAACTGATTCTTATGAGAACTGTAGTCTCCCAAAAATCTGCTGAAAGTGCCATAAATAGGAGGACATAAGCAATTGAGTACCTTTCTGCAAAATGTGAGGAATAATTGTAAAAAAATGTGAGGAAAATGTGTATGCAATACATGGGCCATCCAAGGGCCATCATGCACAGCTGAATTTGTTATTTACGAATAAGGGATAGCTGTAATATTAGGGGCACACTTGATTGTAGCAGGATGACGCTGGACATTGGGAGAGTGGATTTCTTCTTGCTTGGGAAACTGGTAAGTGAGGTTTCATAGGAGATTGAAGGATAAATGAGTCCAGGAAAGCTGACATGATTTAAGTGTCAGCTAAGTGTCCTTGGCCACAACACAGTCTGGGAGCTGAAAAATGGGAACAATTCTGTAGAGATGCAGGGGACACTGGAAGACAGCAACTAGGACATAAGTCAGCAGTGTACACTGACAGAAGAGAGAGTTAAAAGGACAAATGAGGGCTTTATAAGGTCTAGTGAAGCCAGTAGGTTGACAAAATTTTCTGTTTTCCTCTGTTCAGTGCTTTGTTAAATGCATTTGAATACTGCATCTATTTTTTGCCCCCATGTTCCCCACTGCAAGAATAATGTTGGTGAAAAAGAGCAGCTTTTGCAGCAGACCATCATGATGGCCAAGGGCTGGAGCTCTTCTTGCAAGGAGGCCAAGTGAGCTGTGCTTACTTAGCCTGGAATGGGATGCCTTCTGGGGTGCAGGATCTGAGGGCAGCCCCCCACCTACTGTGAGTAATCAAGAAAGCACAGCCAGAAAGTGTGAGAGGTAATGGGTATACATTGAAACAGGATTTGAGAAGCAGTTCAGATTGAGTGTAAGGAGAAACCTTTTCCCCTGCAAGGCCAATCATCCAGCACTGGAGCAGAGGCTCATGATGCTTCCATTCTTGGAGGTTTTCAGGACCTGGCAGGATAAAAGCCCTCAGCAGCCTGGTCTCCTGGTCTGATCGCATAGCTGATCCTGTTCTGAGCAGGACTGCTGAGTTTGAACCCAAGTTATTTTATGATGCTCTAACCCTCATGGAAGCAGGTTGTGGCTCCCTGTATTTTGTGAATCCTCTGAGGGACGATTTTCTTACCTCTCTTTCCTCCCAGACTGAGAATTATGAGCAGTTACTGCTAGATGTCTGCACTTGTACTGAGCACCACACGCACAGCATCAATCTGTTGAAACAAGATGTGACTTGGTCTAACTTTTAACTGACAGCTGCCAGACAGACTTTAGATGTATATTAAGTGATAATAATACAGAAATAACATCACAAGGGATGGAGAAGTGAATTGGGAATTAAAGCTTCCATGTGGCCAGCCTGTCAAATTGTAAAAACAAAGCAAAAATTTTGTTTGTGGGAATAACCTGCCTGAAAAAGAATTGTTCAATCTCCTATATATTTTGGAAATTTTGTAATATATATTGCTGTATTAGCAGATACATTTCCCCTACACTGTATGTAGCAGTATGTATCCAGCATTAGCACATGCATAAGCCAGTTGAAATCAGAAATCCCAATAAAAAGTAGTAACTGTTATTTAAGCAAAACATATTTTTAAAGTATTGCTTTGAGATTATAGCAGGTCAGCTCTTCCAGTCTTTCAGGGTCAGACTGTAGGATTTAAATTCTTGAAAAGTGTAATATGGCAGTGAATACCATAAGATCTGCAGGGTCCAGCCTGTTCAGATTTGTGGCTATAAAAAATTAGCGAGACACAGCGTGGTGTAGAGTGTCTTGTAAATCAAAAGGGTTTAATACATAAAAAAAAAAAATACAGAAACAAAATATATAAACCATGCACAGTGTAAGATCTCACACCTGTTACAACACTTAGAGAATGCTGTTGGTTCTGTTGTTCTGTCCCTTT
>WEIU01003362.1:70970-101672 GCA_013389925.1 Aegithalos caudatus | reverse complement strand
AGGAGCACACATACTGGAAATCAAAAATCAAACAGCAAATATGTGCAAAATGAAAGCCTGCTATAAATTGTATAGAGTGCTGGGAGAAAAAAAAAAGCAAACCCAAAGAGAGCTGTATCTACCTGTGAATATATGTATGTATATATGTATGTTTGCTTGTATAAGCAAGCAAATGATATGCTCATAATTTTCCAGACCAGCTTACTATGTTCTATTCTGCCTGTATCCACTTGGGATTCTTAATGTTTTTCATTTTCTCAGTCGCTGAAGACTCACACATTCCTTAGGAATTTGATATAAAAATCACTTTCTTGTTATTTCAGACATTTGTCCAGTGTCTAAGAAAGAAAACTCGGGATCCACAGCCAGAATCTGGAAGCTAGGATAAAAAAGGAGTGAGGTGTTACCTCTGACAGCTCTACAACAGGGGTAGGATCTTGTTCAGGTTCAGGTTCAGGTCCTCCAAGTGTATCAAGAAGAGCATCCATTGCATTATCTTTCATTTCCTGTATTTTAAGAAAACATGCAAGCCATTTTGTTATTTCTTTAAATTGACATGAGTTTTTACCTTACGTATTTTTATACTGTATGTGAAGGAAACAGCCAGCACCAGATTGGTCATTTAGGTTTCGCTTTACCCAATTTCCTTAACACCAAATTACATGACAGATTTAGCACAGCTTTAGTCAGACACGGGGCTTTTCTTAACCAGAGAAGGAAAAAAAAAGGAAGTAAAAAGCCCTCCAAACCACAGTGTCAGAATGTCAGCTAACACAATTCTCATATGCTTTTGACATGGCAAGGTCACACTTGCTCTAGTCAGAGGGAAAAAACAGAAGATTCATAAAACATGAGAAAATTACATTATATCCAAGTTTTAAACACAGATCACAGCTGAGAAAATTTTCCTGCTCGTATTTCTACTAGACATCCTCTAGTGAGAAGAATCACATTCATTCTGCAGAATCCAGAAGGAAAATCATCTGAAATGCTGAAGTCAGATCTTTAAGGCACAATGGAATTTAGGAATGGCATTTCTTGTTATTCCTATATTTTCTATGATAAAGAGGATTTACAATTGAAAATAACGAGCATCTATACAAGAACAAAAACAAATAATAGCAGCATATGCCTGTAAATTTTAATTATAAGGTAACCAGTGAAAGAAGGACTATATGTACCTCTTTTGATTTTGTTTTCTTCTCTTTAGGAGGAACTGAGGTCTTAACTGAACTTGCTGCTTGTGCTTGCACAATTTCTCCTTCTTTATTTGGTTTCTACAAGTGAGATGAAATTACAGGCAAATTTTCAAAAATAGAAAAGAAGCAGAAAATTTTATCTACTTAAAATGAAATACGGTAACAGCGTGAATTTTTCTTCATAATAAATGCATGCAATGCCAAGGAAAGTGTCAATACCACTGTCAGACTTGTCTTCTCCTGAGCAGAAGCAGCACTGCAGGTGAAGTCAGATGACAGGGCCTCTGCAAGCTCATCATCTGTCAATGGCTTCTGAGCAAGGAATTACAAACCAAGTTATGACCATGAGAAAGTTCAAATATCATTGTGGGTCAAGCTCAGCTTACAGACTGAGTGTGTCCCACAATTACTCACACAGTGACCTCACTGGCACAAGTTCCTGACACAACAAAAAGTAAAGATGCTTGCCGCCCCCACTGGTTGATTCATGTCTCATATAAGCTTTTATTTTTAGTATGTCAAACTTCCCAACCAGCAAAATTATTTTTCTGCTGGCTGACAGAAATCTCTGGTGTAGAAATACTAGTAGTTTTTAGCTGAAGGCATTACAGAGAGACTCCTGCTTGTATAGTATTTCTCCCCTTGGTTATTTGTATGCCCAATATTTCTGTAAGCATTTATTTGACTTATTTCAGCTTCAGCATCGTGAAAATTCCTACACCTTTATTAAAAACATCTGTGCCAAGATCTACTTAGTTTTATCAGTAGCTAGGTTATCTGGCACCCCACATCCCTCTCCCATTGCCTAGGACTTTTGGAGAATAGGCAACATTTATATTTTCCTAGGAATCCAATGATAACTGGGTTATTTTCACCTGAGTTACTTTCACCTTCCAGTATATTAAAGAAGTCTTACTTCATCTTGCTCATTTGCTTTTGGTGGGACCACATCTTTGCCATATCCTTTGCTCTAAAATGAGAATTAATTTTGTAGTAAATGGGAAGCTAAAATATCCAATGTTACAGAAAACACACATAAAGAATGTGTTTTTTAACTCACCTTCAACAGTTTCACATACTCTGGAGGGAGACTACCTTCCCGTTTGCCCATTTCTTCCAAGTATCTTGAATATATATCTTCCTGCGAAAACAATGCACACATTATTGTTTGTGTACAGTGCTTTACTGAAATGAATTTCTAATAGAGCTACCTACAGTGATACCACCAGAAAGAAAACACAAACATTGGCTAGGATACTCTGTAGCATTTTCCAGTTCCTACTGTCATGCACATGCCTCCCCATCTGCTTCAACAGTGCTTTTCATCCAGCAGAACATTCCCAGATTCCTAATTTAAGCCAGTTCACTGTCTCAGACCTTAGGATGTGTTGCTGAACCCTAGACTGCTTTTTAAATATTTATCAATTCCAAAATTGTTGTCATATTTTACTGACCCACTAAGCTTGTAATCTAATCCTCATTAAATGACTCTCCCATTCAGACTCAGAAAGTTATGCATTCTTCAACAAATTCCCAAAACTGTGTCATTTTTATATTAGCAAAACCAACACTGAAATGTAACTCTGCACACTCTGTTTTAGCTCCTCACAGATCACAGCTACAAGTCCTGGATAAATGTAGTAATGGCCAACTACAGATATAATTTAGGGATGAATCTTCTAAGAAATAAGAATGTGAGGTGTAAAATACCGTAATTTCCGGCCCAGTGTAAAGAGGAGTAGTAGGTACATCTTCCTCAGGTCCAAGGGTATCTATTAGGCTATCAAGTGCTGACTCATCCATACCAAGCTAAAAAAAAATAAGCAAACCATTATAGAAGTTACCAAGGTGTACACAGGGGGGAAAAAAAATCTGAAGCATCTGGTGAATCTGTAGAATACTCCTAGAAACCAACCTAAAAGCTTTCATTCAGCAGGACATGTATTTGCCAAATTTTTCAGTGAGAATGGTTTTAAACTCAGTTCTCCAGCATCATTAACATAGTATTTTGTATTTGTGTATCAGCAGATACACTTTTATATTCAAATATAACCGAAGATAGGCAATAACTGATTTTAAGCTTGTATAATTTTAAGCTAGCTTGTAAAGAAGTCCTATTTGACTAAACACAAATAACACACCACTTGTTTTTTACCTCTTCCTTTAGATGGCCCTCCACCATCATACATACAATGAGGATGTATCAGTGCTTTGACAGTTACTCACTTATTTCTTTTCCTGAAACTGAAGTATTTCAGAGAGCAAAGTACCTTCTTATTACAAGGAAGACATTATTACAAGGGAAACCTTTGTCTGGGGCTATGTTTACTAACCTCAGTACTTGATTTGTCAGCAGCAGCAACTGCACTTGCACCAGCTGTGCCTGCTCCAGCAGCTGCACTAGCCACTGTGGACATCTCCTTGGACTTCTGCTGGAGAAGAGAAAAATTAAGAGACAGTTTATTGAAATGTTAAAAGAGAGACAAAACAAAGTTAAACATCCAATGCTGAGGCTGTGCACAGTTTTTTGGACACAGCAACAGGCTGGTGCAAATGCAGAGCACCCAGATGCTTGGTCAGAGTGAGCTACCACCGTAACAGCTCTGTTTCCAGGGGGATTCTTCTGTGGGAAAGAAAGCTTTCTATTTTAAGCACTCTACCTCCTTCTTTTACTCTGTGAGTGAAACAAATCTTCAGGGCAAGAAAGATTTCAAGGCCCTTTCCAAGTTTTCTGTGGAAAGCTGTCATTTACCCCTGGTACCGCTCAGTGAACCAGCTGCAAAAGGTGCTCAGGCAGGTGGAGAGAAAACTGCACAGGCAGAGAGGTGGAGGAGCAATACCACCACAGAAAATGCAGATTTCTGCATCACTGATACTCCCATTTACCGCCAAAAATAATTATGCTGTAGCAGAGCTGCAGGAGCCCTCTGTTACCCCAGCCTTGTTACCAAACGTGCACACCAGCAGACCAAAACATCCACATCCCGATGTCACCAAGTGCTTTTCCTTCACATTTTTTTCTCCATTTTTCCTGTGGAAATGACCCCTCCTCAGCTTTTTTCCCCAATGTTCCTCACTTCAGTTTTTTTCAGAGCCTTGTATTCAGGGCTGACCTGCTACATTTGGAGCCAAAGCTTCAGTGAAAGGGCAAGGGAAGAGCCTGACAAAGAACCAATGACAGCTGTGTAGCTACAAGGAACTTAACAAAACTGAGAGAAAAACAGAAGAGCCCCACACAGGAATAGGCCTAAAACCAATGTTCTTAAATGTTGTTTGCTTAGCCAACAGCTTATCTATACCATGATTTTTGGGGCCCAGAAGTCTCACTTGACAATATTCAGCTAAAGAATCCACCTTGATGTGGATTCCTAACATCCCTTCACTAAAATAACAAAAATTTGCTTAAATAATAAAAACTGGTTTTTCCTTTTTCAAACAATACCTTTGCTGTCTCTGTGTAGGTTGCTGGTGGATGCTGGTCAGCCTGAGTTGCAGTTACTTTTCCTGTGTTATTTGGTTTAGAAGCTGTTGTCACAGTAGGTGTAGTTTGGTTTTTTCCCTGTGTAGAGAAACTATTATCAGTAGCTATGGAGGGCTGGCTTTTTGTTTGTTTTTTTTTTTCAAACTATTTTTAAAATCAAATTACTGAAGTAAAAGAAGAAGAAACCCTCATTAAAAATTCAAAGAGAGATAGAGAAAGAGAGGTAGAAATTGTACAGCTTACATCACTGGGTTCCTTTTGCTTCTCTTCAGAAAGCTGTTTATTTTGAGAGTCTGTTGCCTGTCATAAAATTTAAAAAAATTAGATAATTTACCATTTCCACCACTCTGTGCCATGAAATATGATCCATGCTTGTCCAAACAAGCACAAGACAGCTCTAAAGGTGGTTAAGAAGACATTTCCTGGGCTCTCCTGAAGTTTATGCCCAGGTATGTCACTGATCACACACCAGTTTCATGTGACACACAAATAGCCAACAGTTCCACCTCTTTCATCAAAGTTAGTAAAAGACCAAAGTGCAGCAACTCTGCAAAGGTCAAAGGTAGCTACTCACCTTGCCTGACTGGGTGTTTTTTTCAGATCCTGCTTTGGTTGTCTGTGCAGACTGAAACATAAACAACATTTATGCAGAGATTAACAGGCATGGTTATTTGCCGAAGATCAGATTATGTAAAGCAGAATATCAAGCAAGTTCACACTTGTCAGCACACATGCTGTCTAACTACTACACACTAATCTTGCAGTTCACAGCCTCCTAACACAGGCTGCCAGTGACTTAAGAGCACCCAAATATGTGCAAACATCCACAGACAGACAGACTCATTCCTCATGTGGGGGATTGAGAAGGAAAGATGTTAAAATATAGTAACCAGTTTGATACCAAACTCAAATTGCCACTAGCAATTTCTAAAATAGCCTCAAATATTATTTAATTAATTATTTCTCACTAATTTCTCAATAAAATAATTATAATTGTAATGTAAATAATTATAAAAATACATGTAGTCCTGATGAAAAAGACATTAATTAGGTAGATTTAACAGCACATACACAGGATGGTATATGGTTAGTTAATATCCTTATACTACACACATCTGAAATTTTGTATTTTTCCTCTCCTCTGTAACCATGTAATGCTCTTTCTTTACAACAGAACTGGACAACCTGGCTAGGACAGTATCACATGACTGCACTTCCAGGGTTTACACCTGAAAATCTTGTGCAGCCATGCCACAAAAACAGTTCCTATGATTCATTCAGTCATAGTACAGTAAGCAATAAATTACAACAGTAAGAACCAAGACTAAAAAATTAAAGAATTATTAAGTCTGTTAGGAAGAGAGAAACCCAGCCTCCTCACTGTATTTTTCTTCCTATTTTTTCTTGCTATTTCAGCCGCATTGTGAGGACAAAAAAAAAAGAACCTTTCATATGCCAAACACTCATTACCATTTAGAATCACCCAGCTTCTGTTTTCTGGCTGACCACATAGAACAATTTGCTAAGTTTGTTTACATTTTGTTACGCAAATACTCACACCCTCTCACTGAACTGCAGACACTTGGCTGGGAAATCCTGAGCACACATTAAATGCAGATGCCTGGGCATATACCTGACAAAAGCCTCGAAGCTTTGAGGAACAGACCCCCACACACAAGTGGGGAAATAATGATGGAGACAGAGAAGCAAAAATTCTCAAAGTGAGAAAAATACATTAAAAAATATATATGAAAAAAAAAAATCATCACTTAAGGTCGCAGATTCCCACCCTCTCTCCAAATTCCCTTTTGTCTTGATGCCTAAAAGCTGATTAAAGCACAGCAATTCTCAGGTTCAGTCATGCTTTATATGCTCCCATTTGGGTGTCGTTATTACATGATTACTGGTAACTCACCGACACACATCCATTTTTGGATGGTACACTCAATACTGGTACACTCAATAATCCTGTAATGAAAGGATAATCCAAAATTTTTCTAGTTTTTACAATAAATTAAGGTTGGGTGTGTTTCTGCAACATCTACAGCAAAGAGTCAATCAGACATGAGGTGTCCTTCAGCAGCAAGGTGCAAAAAATGTAACAGGAGTGTGAAGATGATGTACAAAAAATACAGAGTTTGACTTTTCTTGCTCTGGGACTGCTGCTTGCTCAGAATTCTAAGTACCCTGTTGTCAGAACACAAATTCAGGTTTTTCTTATTTGCCTTTCAAAAGAAGACTAAACAGACCTGAGCTTTGCAGAACCATAAAATCTATGCACTTGCACTTCTGCCCACACCCAACAACACCTGTACAGAACGTTGAATACAAATTCTCAACCTGCCAAACAAGTTATGAACAACTGCAAGTCTTCTTTTTTATACTGTAAATATTATTTTACTGAATACTTTATGCACCTTCTGTGTGAGGTATGCATCATTCACTATCCTGCTGTAATATTTAAAATATGCAGAATTACCCATACTATAGATTTATGTTTGGTGATGCTGAAGAACAAATGGACCCATATGGGCAAGGATCTGATTCAAGACTTGAACACAAAAGCATGCTGAGGCCACAATAAAACACATAATTATAAACACCTGCTCACACTATAATTATAGTTTAGATACACTTTTTACAATTACAAAGTTCAAATCTAATTTTAAAAATCAAACAAATAACAGGAAATCAAACCAACAATTTTAGTATGAGACTGTCCATTCAGAGGAATTGTTCAGCCATCCTTTAAACAGTCAGCTGTGAGCAGCTACAGACTGAAACCATGGCATCAACTGTTTGCATGCAAATGCCTGTGGCAAAAAAGATGCTCCACTTCTCCTTCTGCTGCCTGCTTTCACCTGCATTGTGCCAGGATCCCACAGGTCACATTTTAAACTGAATGAAGATTGGTCTGGAAATGAAAAATAATACTTTTTCACGGGTTCCTGGATTCACAGTGCAGTTGCACGAATGTGCAAAAGGAAGATAGATGAAGGGGTATGTTTGTGACAGTGGGAGTGGCAGCACCCTGTTTCCTCCAATCCTGCAAAATCCAAAGGGTGCTGGCTCTACACCCTGGTCCTCCAAACTCTACCCCTAACCCCAGGCTTTGCCAACCGAACCAGAAATTCCACATTCCTTCCTCTGCCACAGTGAACTCAGGACTTTCTCAGAGAGGTACAATGCTGAGGGTTCATTAGAAGCAAAGGATACACACAGAGAACTGAAGGTTTAAGGAGAGGTCCAGAGCATGCTTAAGAGCAGTGGCACACTAGATAGAGACTTCAGGAAGGACAAATGAGACGTGGTTGTAGCAGGCAATTGGGAAAGATATGTTAATTTGCAAGAAATTTAGGAATAGAAATTGAAGTGACTCAGCAACCTTATTCTTTTCAAAGAAGTCTACTGCCAAAAATACAAATGACTGGTTTAATCCAGCAGAAGAAATTATTAATTATGCTGCATTATTAAAAATGCAACAGAGATTAAAAGAAAGCATTAATTATGCTGCAGATGCAAATGCAGGCCACTGTTTCAAAGAGATTTGTGTTTACCAGTCTTACAGTGCTGAAGCATACTCTATTTTTGGCTCATTTACCACATTCTTCTGAGAGTTGTTTTGAATTTCAAGTAGGGGAAGACCATAGCTGTCTGGGTTAGACCATATGGAGAACCACAGCATTAATGAACATGACACAGCTGAGTTTGCCCACAAACACAACAGGGAGGAAAAACCAGAATTTGGCAAATGCCTTCATTTGTGAGTAACGATGATGGTGCACAAATGAAAAATTTGTTTAATTGCCATTCAGCTCTTAGATGTATGTGTGCGTGGAGAAAAAGGCTTTTAAAAGGCTGAGTGGAATGTAATGGCTAAGTTCAAATGCAGAGATGGAGATGCAGGCCAGAATGAACAGAGACAAGAGGAGAAGGTTGTTGGGAAGAAACTTCCCATTTGATAAATGGAAAAAAAAAGTATCACTGTGAAGGCTACCAGACCTCAGCTCTGACTGTGCCAACATGCTGCAGATGCTCAAAAGCTGCCTGGCAGGGCCTCCAGCAGTGACATTTACCTGCAGAGCGGGCTCTGTCTGCAGCAGAGCACCTGCAGGGACCTCTCCCACCCTCACCCCTCCAGGCACCCCTTTACTGGCATTTACACAAGGTGCAGGCAGCCCAAGCCTTTACCACCTCACAAGTCCCTGCTGGCCCGCTCTGGCATCCAGCTTTGGTTGGTTTTGCTGCTATGATAGAGGAAAATGGAAGAGGTGGGGGGAGAACCATTAATAATTTGTTTGAACAACACACACAACTCCTATTAGGCAACATGAGGATGATGAGTCTCTCCTAACAAGCAATGGACAGGATTGATGACACAGCCCTGACACTGAGGAAGCACCAGTCATAAAACAAGACAGAACAAGCATGAAGGGGAAAGGAAGGGGAACTGTCAGAGAAACATAGGAGATTAACGACAAGATGCAACTGTACATACAGAGAGAGCTGGAGCTCATCTTGAGTTTGATGAGTATGTGAAAAATCATCACCAGGTGAATAACCCTGCAGTTACACTGGGGGGAGCTGTACACATGTCAAAAAACATGCAGAACTAAAATTAAACAATTAATTTTCTTTTTATTGCTGTTGTAAAAACCTCCAGTTGCTTTGAATAACCCTTTTTTTTTTTTTTCCCCCAGAGGAAACTAGTCTACAGACAAGAAATATGGGTAAAGTTACTCAGTATCAAAGTGTTAAAAAGGAAATTCCATGGCTACATACATGTGCCATGCAAGCATGATTTTCTTCTGAAATTCTTACCCTAGTTTCAGATGGCTTCATAGTTTGTGGTTTTAATGCATCAGCAGGAGACTGCTTCTAAGAGGAAAAAAAATACAACCTTTACTTTTGTAATAAATACTTGTATCAAGCAAGCATGAAGAATCTGAATTCACTTGTTATCTGGATGAAAATTAAGAATAAATTATTGCTGAAAATTAAGAGTTCTTCTTTCAGATCTTTTGCCCGGACTGTATTTCTACAATATATACATGTAGAATTTTGACAGTTTGATGATGCCCACAGAGCTTCTTTAAATACTGTTTTTTTCTCCTCTGACCTGTACTGACAGCAAATTTTCCATTAAGTATCAAGATATACTCAAATCCTGCTCTCACACTGAAGGACATATACTTACTTCATAGGATCCATCCACACTTCTTTTAAAATTTTTTTAACAAAAATTTTGCCTTTGGATTTACTGGTTTGCTACAGAAAATATGATACTAAAGTATCAAACTCAAATATGTTGAGATAAAAAGGATATGTAAGCAGCACATGTTCCCTCTCAGTGTTCCTATATATGATCTGATCTTTTTGGAACTCTACAAAGGACATTGTCTGTTATCCTGGCTTCAGGGATGTCAAATCCAAAAACACCACGGTGTTTCTGTTGTGGCTGTATCAAATTTCAAAGCCCACAACATTCCAGTTGTCTCATCAATACTTTACAAATAAGTAATACTCTCTATCCCTGCTTCATGCTCCTCTGCTTAAACGTGTATCTTGTATTTTTGCATACCCTCAAAGCTGTATTCTATGATTCTGTGATTTGCCATGTCTGTCACATTAACACATTCATAGGTCACCTTTAAATTTACAGCACAATTTATCAGTGTTTTTACTTTTTTCTGTTCTCTTCCATTTTTACAAAAGTTTTTAATAATCTTTTAACATATTTCCACTACCACCATTGGGTAACCTGCTGGCAACATGGTATTTTTCTTAATTTGCTCTTTAACAGTTCTTTCTGTCCTTTTCTTTCTTTTGCAAGAAATTAATCTGAATTCCTTCTGCATGACTAACAAGTAGGTATCTGTTCTACACCTTCGTATTAGTCACCACAGTCTCTGTCTGTTTAATAATAAAAACTTTTATCTGAGCCCTTTTCCCTTCCAGCCCTCAGAAAACTCCTACCAAGCCACTGTCTTAAAATGCACTGAAAAATTCTTTTTTCCAATGACCCAGCACAGAAGCACCACCACAACCTGCAGGAATGAGTGAAAACCACCCCAAACCCCAGCTGCTTCTTTCTGCCCTGTTCAGCTGGAGGGCAATGACCAGCAGCAGCAAAAAGGTAAAGCAACGGGGTACTCATGGAGGAAGAAGGAACAGCTTGAAAACAGAGAACAGCTCAATGCCTGGCTGCTGACCAGTGGCTGTGGAGGACGCGAAACCATCTTCCCTGGGGACACTCAGCGTTAATTCAGGAGAAGAAAAGCCAGAGCAGAAAAGCAGGACAGGTGGGAGGAGCAGAGGGACCCCACAGAGCGCCTTGCTTCATTTCCCCCACTTCCTGCTCAAGTTCCACAATAAAAGGGCACAATTTTCCACTCTCTCTCCAAACAGAGCCACTTCAGGGAAGAAGCAGGGTCCTTGTTCTTCCAGCCCTTCAGCCAGCAGGATCTGCAGCCAGACTGACAAAGCTGCTGAGCTCCAGCCCCTCTGGCTGGTGTGGTCACCACTGTACCACCTTGTCACCACCAGCCTGGTTCTGGGATCAACCTCTTACCACATGTTGCTCTGGTGCTCCCGTCCCCAGGACCCTGCTCTGCCACCAGCTGTGCGCAGATGTTTCTGATACAGCTCCACAGAGGGACTGCAGAAGGTGTGAAGCAACACAGGGACGTGTGTCAGGCATGGAGGTAAATACTAAAGTGCTGCCTGGCAACCTGGCAACAAAAACATCCTGACGCAGAGCTGCAGTGAGGCTGTGGCACACCCAGCTCACACCCCAGCATGGTCAGCCCAAACACTCCCTTGCAGGACGGCTGGGGTACAGAACAGCAAGGGTTTAACCAGACCAGGAGGCTGCGGCAGAGAAAGTCAGGAGATGCTGCAAAGGGAGAGTGGGGTGTCAGGAAAGCAGAGGGGGAGAACCAGCACAACCAGTGCTGGTTCCCCTTTTCCTGCAGCTGCACCCCTGTGGGTCCTGCCTGAAAACGAGGCATGGATTCTGGACGGTGCTGTGGCAGCCTGGGGGACAGCTAACACACAGCTCTGGTGTGAGCTGGGCGGCAAGTCCACAGCACGATGACGAGGACCACTGATAGCCCACCAGGAGCTGCTCCCTGCCTAAGACTCCCGAGACCACCACAGCAGGGACTTGACATACAGAGATGTTGTTGTTACAGGACAGTACTGATTAAGCAAAGACTGATCCATGTTAATTACCCCACCCTGCCAGCAGAGCTGCTGGGTGACATGCAGTGTGGGGATCAATCTTTGCACAGGAGCTGACCAAAGGACCTCAGGTGCTCCTGAGTTAGAGGATGGCTTTCCAGGGAGGGCTAATGAAGAGATCTGGGATCTAATTTGATAGAATTAAGAGAAGGAATACCCTTGAAAACTCATTTGTCAAGTTAGCAGGGCAGTATTCATGCTACAGTTGAAAGAGAACTGTCACAAAAGCCAAGCAGTGGGTTAGCAAAACAAAATAAAACAAAGCGAACAATTAAAAAAAATGGTTATCTAGTTTCACTATGAGTATCACAGAAATCTGCATGAAAAATAATAATAAGAAAACAATAATNGAGGACTGGATGCAGATGCCCTCTTGAAAAATAATAAAAAAAAAAAAATTGAAAAAATCCATGTGTGCTCTCTGTTTTACAGAGCTAAAAATCATTGAAAATACCCCAAGTGTAGTGAAAGCTAATGTTAACTACAATTATAAATTCTGGAAATTCATGAGAAGGTTCATCAGGCTGAGGAACATCATTACCCAACCTCAAAAAGGGGCACAATGCACCAGGTGGAGACCTTCAAAACAAGAGAGATGTTGTAAACATTTAGCAAGCAACCCTTACAGAAATGCTGAGATGACAAGAGGATAAATAAGAATCAACAAGAATAAAGCGATCAACCTCCAGAGGAGGACACACTGTCACTGCAACTTTTCACGTTATGTGAGGGGACATTTTCTTGAATAAAATGGGGAAACTGGTTTGTAACACTGGGTAGCAATCTTGCTTTCAGACAACTGAATAAAACAGAGCTCCTGCTCTCTGACACTGTGGTAGGTTGAAGGCAACAACAAAAATACCCAAAATACCACCAAATCCTTCCGGACAGGCAGCAATACTGACAAAAACATGCAACAGCCATAGTGTCACAGACTGAGATTCTCCTACAAAAACAAACGAGCAAAGAGGCATCTGGGAAAAAGTAATCTGTTGCTGTGACAACGTAAATATAAATGTAAAATATAACTTCCAAACTCTTTGGCTTGAGGTTCTCTAGGTCAAGTGCTAGTACAATTTTCACCATCACACTGCAGCAGAGATGAACATATGAGGACAGGTTTAGGGAAAAAAAAAAAAAAAAGAAAAAGTATGTAGTGGCAGGAAAAGGCCAGTCAGCACCTGATGCTTTGACATCTGGTCAGAGCCCCAAGGAAATGGGAAACAAAGAAGAAAGTGACTTAGTCTTTAATAAAGAATCCTTCCGGCCTGTGCTCAAAGACCTTAATTCTGGAGAGAAGAGTCACTCAGGCAAAGGCAACCTGGACAAATCAGGCACCTCCAGCTCTAGCAGCCTTTGAGGGAGCTGGTATAAACACTTTTAGAGTTATCTAGGTGAACTCAAGACTAGAACAGAGGACTGAAGAGCTACCCAAGTCCTCTTGTGGGTTAACACCCCTTTGGTATGAATGAGCTGGGACGGCTTCTCAGGCTTAGAGCTCTCAACACTTATGATTTCACAATTACTTACTCACAGGGTGTGTAATGCAAGGGAGAACCTAATCTACCTGACTATGATTGGCTGCTTCTTTCCATGAATAGCCCTGATACTAAGCTTTAATTAATGGCACTTGTAAGATGTGGGCAGCAAAAGCTCTTCAGAGAACAACTGTGTAAAATAATGGGTTATTTTGCTGAAGTGTGAAATACTACTTGATCTGTTAAGAGGTTAAACCTCTCACTTGCTTTGACAGTGTGGCAAGGGCTGTGCAGCTCCCTCATCCCTGGACACGCAGACAGGAGGCAAAAGATGGGACATAGCACCAAGGGGGTGTGTGTGCACACGCACAAATAAACACATAAATCTGTAAACATGTGCATTTAAAGCTACACTGCATCTCAGAGGTGCAGTGACTTAAAAGGGGAAAAAAGATTGAGCATTAACTCTATATATTTTATTGCTACAGTATCTATAATAGCTGAGTCAAAAAAATTACAACTTTGAGTGCTCCTGTGTCATTTTCCATCCCAAGTAATTTTGGAAATATCCTACTATTTTGCATCTGTTGCTCTTATATGCAGTTCTGCTATTATATTTCTAAGAAAAACAACAGCTTTTTAAGAGAAAGATAAACAACAACCAAGAAAACAATATTCTTCTCAAGATTTCAAGCTCTCTGTTAATTTTGTGAAAGCTTAATATTAAGAACCCAATGAAATGGAAGAGCAGGACGCAGGTTTTTAGTTAGTACTTGTGTATAACTCAGACACTGGTGTAGTTGTGCTGTCCTGTTGTGGTGGGTTTCTGTAGAAGTGATGAGAACCATTTCTAAGTGATTTATGCTGCAATTTCTGATGGTTGACTTTACCCACGTGTAAGTCCCCTTTCATTTCTATAGCTCACTGTCATCACTGAAACCCACCAACACTGCATGTTACAAAAGAGACTCCTGCCCCTGCCAGCCACTGAGGGCAAGTGGGGCAAAAAAAACATTGGAGGACAGTTCCAGTTACTTTACGTAGCTCTATTCTAACTCAATGTAAAATTCTTTTCCAAAGTTGTTATTTTGGCTGTTTTTTTAAATTGATGCTACTGTTTTTCAATTCATCAATATACCTGGTTTAAAATACCTATATTTGAAAAAACCCAAAAAACCAACAAGTAGAAACCCAGTCTCTAGAGAGGTTGCCTTGTGCTTTTAGCACTCAAACTCAGCTGCTGTGAATATAACTGAAAAATATCTACAATCCATTACTATCATTATAGTTCAAATTTCTGCAGCTACTATTCTGGAAAATAATAACCCTAAAATTTAATTATTCTGCCATTTTCTCACCATGCAGAACAAGCATTTGCAACAATTATTGTTAATCTACATCCAGAAACAACATCAACCACCATTTAGAGATGGTTTCCTCATGAAACAAAAACATGACAATTTTTTAAAGGAACTGTTTTGAACCAGGACATTGAAGTGCTCATTAGCTTGTCAAGACTCTTTTACAGCTTTAGTTGCTGCTAAATTTATTGACGGCCATGGAACATTGAACCAGACAACTTCCATTACACAGAATCACTTGTTCCTTCTACTTTCAATACTAGAACAAAATTTCTGCCACTGTGGCAGAGATGAAATTCTTCAATACTTCACTACAAAATTTCATGCATCAGCTAAAGCTGGTTAACCACACTACTGAAATTTAATGCAACAGGTTTTTAAGCAGTATTTTTAGAGACAACCTACATGCACTTGAATTTGTTCATACTAAACAAAATATTATCAAGCAAATCAGTAAGATCAGTATTTTATTTACTACAGCATAGAATAAGGCTTCACACCTCTTAGAAACTGCCAAACCACCTTGAGGTGAGATGTCTGTTTTAAGATGTCAGGATTCAAGCAACCTAATTCAGGCCCAAGGCTTAATAATGGCATGTTTTTCTTTATTTTGGCTAAGACTCTGAAACAGCTTTATGCTGGAACAAAACACAACTGAGGCCAGCAAATGACATTTCACTTCAAGTAATGCTGGTACTATTGGACTCTTCCTTTAACTTCCAACACCCCTGTTTATGCTCACTTATATGCAGGAAGTTAGGATTGTCAAAAATTTGTAAGTATCCCACAGCAGATGGCTAGAAGCATCATGCCTGTTTGCTTCTTTTGGAAGCAGAGGGAAAGAGTTTGCTAGTTGATCACAGGTCATGCACAGTAACTATACAGCAAGAACTTTACATACTCACAGTTCAATTTGTTCAATGAGGAATTACTTAGACTCCTTAGTAATGCAGCTTGGCTTACTTCTATAAAGGCTTTACTATATACAAAGGCAATTTCTATTTAATGTCCTTCCATAGTATTGGAAGTGATCTGGAAACAAAGTCATTGTATTCCAAGCAGGGTAAAAGACTTCATCTGCTGCTTTCACATTCTGTCTATCTGCAAACAGACCTCTTCGGTATCTCAGGGTGCACAATCCTTGTTTCTTTTAAATTAATTAACAATCAGCTTTAAACTCTTATTTCTCCTTAAAACACAGTCTTCAATTACCTCCTCCTGGAAACTTCCTGTTTCTGTGACAATTAAATTCTACAAGCTGGCACACACTGAAATTTCACTTTCATTGACTCATATTCAGATATTAGAAGCAATGCCCCAGTCCTGTCAAGCCTCTTCTCAGGTCCCCACTCTGCACAAGAGAGGATTACGGTAATGTATGAGTCGGTCTTTGCAGATGAACGTCCCTGTTTTTGTGGTCAAAAATCCTGAGCTCAAACACCCTCTTTTCAGTTTTGCCTCGTGTGAGCATTTAGCATTTGTCTGCAACTTCTCCAGACAACTGTTTTCATTTTCTGCTTGCTGTTTCAAACACCAGAACATTCCACAGTTATCTGCAACAGCAAACTGCAGGCTGACAAATAAACACCAGGAAAACAGATTAGGTGCCAGCCACATGTCATGCTGCACTGCTGAGCTCAGCTAGGATTTCTGTCATTTGGCCTGCAGTGTCACACAACACTCTGCCCTGAAGAACTGTGATGCAAAGGGGAATTACAAGCAGAACCAGCAACTCACAAACAGAACCAGTGTTCTCTAGAGGAGGGTTGAAAAAGACACTGAAGTTAAGTAAAGTTAGAACTTCATCTTGAGGCTAAAGGTCTCTGAGGTTATGAACTTGATTACTTCTGCAACAATCAAACTGGGCAATATCCAATGTGAGAGCACCACTCAGAACAGCAAATCTGTTTTTCAGTCCCAGAGCACAGAGAAAATGGAAAGAAAAAAATATTCATGAATAGCTGCATGGACTGACATGGCTACCAAAATGAATGGAGGATACAGGAGAATAAATAAAAACCACCACGTCAAGGAATCTTAATAGGACTTGGCTATTAAAATATCATCTAAGGGCAAAGCTGCATAACCAAGGGTGTGTTGTTGGGCTTTGTTCTTCAATCATTTTAGAAAATTGTAACACTGTTTTATTATTCCCACTTTAAAAAGGGGCACTTTTGGGGCACTTCTTCCTTCAGCATTGGCTTCAATTCAAATCACTTCAGAAGGGCCTTCAGCATGCTCNAGTTAAAAAATACGAAACCTCCACTTTGGTGATGTTTTATCCAGCCTTACAGCAGTGTTCTCTCCTAGGGATCAAAAATGTTCATTTTCAATAGGTTCCAGCACTTGTCCTGAGTATGACATAAAGGCAGGCACAGACCTGACTTCCTCCATAAAATCAGCAGGGTTTCTGAGCCTTAAGGAGCTCCCAAAGCATGCTGAAGGCTACCACCCTCCCTTTACTTCCTTGCCAGTTTCTCCCTTTGGCAGAAGAGACTCTGAACAAAGCCCTAAAGTGTTAATGAGCACAAGCATCTTCCTCTCAGGAAAACAAAGGGCAGAAATAGTGACAGTGGAGAGTCTGGAGACCAACTCAGTGAAACAGCTCCTTTGCTTTCTGGAGATAGAGGTTTCTCCTCTGCCCTCACCCCCAGTCCTCCAAGAGCTACCAGGGCAGCACAGCCTTGCCCAGAATTCAAACTGGAAGTGTCTCCCTCATGTGCAAAGCTCTACAACCAGAGCCATGAGGAAAAACTGGCCATGGAGCTCATTTCTGCAACTCCGAGATCAGAAACAGAATTTTCTGCAAGCTCTACATACCCTATGTATCTAACCAGTCAAAGGAAATTTAAAAAAAAAACCCAAAACCCAAAAAAACCCCAAAACCCCAAACCAAAAAAACACTGTGTTATATAAAAGGCTGAATGTAACAAATGTTAGTCTAGAAAAGTTAATGTCTAATGCAAAAGAAGCTATTATAAATTGTTTAACAGAAATGTAAAAAATACAACATTGAGGAAACTAGTTACCAATGAAAAAATAAAAATCAAGAACTCAGTAGAGGCGTCTGCAATGTTTAAAAATTCAGGGCTATTTCATGCACTACTTTAACTTTCTTCAAAGGAGAGATAATATTACCAACAATAATTAAACACTGGCATAACTTAAGCAATGCCTACCTACCTGATTTTGATTACTGCAGAAACAATAAAATTTATTGAAAAGTACTATTTTTCCCCAGATGTTTTCACAGCTTTTAGATAATTTATTTTTAAGTGCAATAAACTACTAATACCTCAGCACAGTTCAAACAAGAAGTTGCTCTTGCAGATCACCACACCCTGACCATGAAATACTCTGTACTGGCAAAGAGGCTCTGCATTAGTACACCGAAAAAAATCACACAAGTCTTGGAAGCCAGTACAGTGTGGGTTGTGAGCAAGTAAAAAATACCAACCCCACCCCAAAACAAAAATATAAATACAGAACAACTTAGACACCACTTTTAAAGCTTGGTCTTCAGTGTCCTTCTCTTCTCCAAGCTGCTGTGTCACGTGGTGCCTGAAAAGGCTGTTTCCAGTATATTAAAATAAATTCAAAAGCTTATTAACAACACACTGCTCTGGAATGCCTCAAGCCTGCTGACAGGGGAGTCACACCAGAACGCCCTGGAGCTGGCAGCTTATGTTATCACAGCCCACAAAATTCGCAGAAGAGGGAGAGAAAGGGGACAAAACAAAAAGAAAAAAAGAGAAGGAACTACAACATGAACACAAACACACAGAGGCAGCGGGAAAACTAAGCAGGAACAGCTAACTCACTTGGTAGACGTGTGGCTCCTGTTTCCTGCAGGGGTACTGGGACACGGCTGCTCCTCACCCCAACGCTGGGGCTGTGGCTGTGGCTTCCGGGGGCTGCTGGCCAAGCCAAGCCCTTGGCATGCTGGCGTGCTGAGCCACACAATCCCCACCCAGCAGCACAGGGAGGGCACCCAGACCAGCAGGTTCGGGCTCCAACACTGAGCAAACCCCTCCTTCTGGGGTTGTTTCTAGGGCTGGCCACACCAGGGAGCCCCAGCAGGGACAGCTGTCACTGAGAGCCACGCAGCAAAAGCAAGGGGTGAAGCTAAATTCAGCATCCTAAAAGCAGTTAAAAGCACTTATTTGCCTTCCACCTCTTGATTTCTCAGCACTGGTGCCAAGGGAAGGAACCATCTCCCCTCAGCAGAGCAATAGCCCTATTAACAAGTTTAGTCTCTAAATTTGGACTGATTACCCAGACTCTCTTAGTCCATGGATGTTACTAACAGAAAGTAATTGAGATGGTTTAGGCCACTTATGGCCTAAACTTGACTAAGGCTAATTTTAAGCATAACAAATCCAAATAATCTGTATTCGTTTAGAAGTTAACAAGTGCTTCTTGAAATACCAATAGTGATCTGCTCTTGAATTTCTTTCTGCCATATAATCAAATTTTCAGTATCTATAGTCGTATGGGAGAGTTTGTTTTTTTAAAGAAAAAGCCCCTGTGCTACTAACAAAACCTTCAGTCGCTTTTTCGTAATAGCCTCTGTATTGCCTTTTATCTTGAGCAAATAATAAGAAATAAGTCAGCCCTGGAAAGGAATTAGAAAGCAATAAACAATTGCAGACTGATGAAGAAAATATCCCATTTCTGAGTGAAGTATAGCACTTTTCTCGTGAAAGAATTGTGCTATTTTGACCACTGCACAGGCCTACAAGCTGCAAATCCTGTATCTTTACACAAAGCAAGCTCATCAACACACGAGGCACCTTCTGTACTCCAGCAGCTTCCAATCTTTAGGTCTATTTTTAGCAAGCTGCTGCCACTGAGAAAGCCAGCACTGTTCTCCACACAGGCACAGTTCTCCTGATTTTCACATGCTGCCAACAACTCTCAGGGCAACCTACAGGAAGAGCCCCATGATTTGCCACAGTCCTGCTGCAGAACACCTATAAAAATTGTCAATCTGTGTCATGACACACACCTACTTCAGAGAGAACATGGAAAGGAAGTCCTCAGATATCCTGAATTGTTATTTTTCTGAATAATCTCAAATTTTAGAGTCTTTCCAAACTTCACAATGACTGGGAATGTAAGAATAAACTTATGCATTTCTGTGGACATTCCCAAACAATTCTGTGACTTCAGATGTCTTCTACTCAAAAATTCCTTCCTTCACAATAAGGTACCTCTGCAAGGCTCTCAAATTAAAAATTCGGTGACAGTTAATAAGGTGTGTAGCAGAAAAAAGAATAGTAGGGATTTCACTCGAAGATACTTAGCAACCACTCTTCTTTTTTCTTGCTGTTGCATGAGAAAGCAGAGAGAATTCCCTTTCATCTGGGTGCCAGCTAAAAGTAATGACCCCTAAATTCCTTAAATCATCAAGGTCAAGAAGCTTCCTCTGAAAATCAGAAATAAAAATAATTCTTACTGCATTTCCACCCCTGTTGTTGTGCTGTCCCAGCACTGCTTCAATAGTCCATGAAAATAACACAAAGATTCTCACTTCTCTAAGCTATAGCAGTCAGCCAGAAAAAGAAAATAATTACTCATTAGGAGCAATGAAAAAAAATCTGCTACATAAAAAGCAGCAAAACTTCATCTGTTATCAACAGAAATACCATATAAGAACACAAAAATCCAGGAAGGGTGGCTGGATCCAGCTGTGTTCAAGTATTAGTGCCTTCTATTAATAGACAAGATTGAACACTGAGGTGGAAATTGGCTTTCCTGATGGCTATGGAACTGGCAAAATTTTCATTAAAGGCTGTAAAAAGGAAATACAGCAGCACTGGCAGGAGACCTTCTGCAGAGGAAGGAGGTTAGTCCAGTTTTTCCTCCCCACTGCTGCCTGTGAATCCTGGCAGCTATGAACTGGGTTTGTGAACCTTGACAGTCAGTGTGTACTGGAAGGGTCTGCTCTTAGGCAACCCAGTAAACATTCCTGATGATGACAGCCTTACCTGAACTTCTGTTTTCACTCCATTTACCTGACAAGCCAGGTGATCACTGAAACCCCCCCTGGTACAAACCAACATCAAACAGGACCCCCCCCATCAAAGAGGAAAGAAAGATTTGTCACAGAAACAAAGGAGTCAGAACACCTGCTTCAGTGAAGCCTCTCTGAATTATTAATTTAGATTTGAGTCACACAAAAACTGGGCACATCCAGGTTGCTGACTGAGCCTCCCTGAGTGCCCTTAGAGCAGAGGAGGCAAGAGAGGCAGCACTTCTTGCATCCCCACAGGGACACTAAGGCAGCCAATTTACACCCCTCTAAGAACACAGGAGCAAAGGCAGTGAGTAAAAACTGGCTGTAGTTCCAGGAATTCAAGAGTGACACAACAGAAAGCACAGGTGTAAAATGAAGACACAGAGGGCATTTCTGAGGGACAGTGCAATGAAAACAAAGCTAGGAAGCTTGGAGTTCTCTTCCTTGGACAATCAGAATGCCTACATGCTTGGGCATGACAATGACAATCCCTTCACCACACACAGGCTCCGGCACCTGAAAGCCAGAAACCCCAGAAGAAACAGGCCATCAATTATTATTGTTTACGAGCTGAAGGAAAAATTACTCAGGCCTGATGTGGAGGCAGCAAACCCCCTTTGGCTCTTCAGTTTAATTAATATCACCATAAGATAGGAATAGGTTAAAAGAATAAAAAGCGTGAGCTGGAGCAACTTGACTACACCCTTGCCCTGGTGAGGATTTAGAAATGTATCTAGGATAAGTAATGACAAGTACTACTGAGCAACAAAATCATTAAAACTACATTAGGGGGAAATAAATAACAGAAGAAACAGCAGTCCCAAACTGTCCAAAAACTGTTGGAGTATTTCTGCTTGCACTAAAAGACTTGATCGGGTTTTACAGGAAAACAGAAAGGGTTGTCTTGTCTTTTCAAGAGATACTTTCATTCCTGTAAAATTCCTGTCAAAAAAACAAAAACCAACCAACCAACACCTCCAAAAAACTATACACACAAAAGAAAACCCACTGCAAATTTTCTGTTTTCAGTAGATAAAAATAAAGCCAGAAAATAGCCAGACAAATGGCTTGAAAAAAGGTATGGATGGCACAAATTACAATAAATCTCTGAGTCTGCCTCTGTTTTAAATAACACTAGAGGATCACAGGAGATTGCTGAGAATAAAAGTTACAATTAACAGAAGGTTTAGCCTAAAAAGGTAGAAATGGCTGAGTAGGAATTTAAAAGGCTGAAATTAAATTAGCAAGTGATTAAAAGTCATTAGATAGTATGAGTTTTTTCATGGTATATAATCTTTACTAGTAAGTACACTGGAAGGTCACAGTACTGCTAAACACAACCTAAGCTGTCATAACCAAATATACAGCAATTCCTGGCAATTCCATTGCATTATTTTCATAACACTACCTTCCAGTTCTTAGGCTTAATAGCACATATGAACTGTGCCTTCCACACTTAGAAGTTCTTTCTCCTTATCATAGGAAGAACATATACTGAAGAAAAAAAAGACTCAGAGATTTTTTTAGTCAGCAAATTAGATATAACCATTCCTGCGACTATGCAGCTGGTGACATCCAGGTTGACTAGGAAGAGTAATCCTTGGCAAATTGCAAGGAGTAGAAAGAAAAAAAATTAGAAAATGCTGGGCTGTCTTTAGTAATAGACAGAAACATTGAAAGAAAGGGACAACAGGATTTATATCTTTGTCTCCTTCCTCACTGAGCAAAAAGGAAAAATTAATTACTTAGGAAGCATGCAAATACCTTTAGGTATATTATTTTACAAAAGCACTGATTAAGAAAATAAAAAATCCCATTCAAAAGCAGAAACACTTCCGGTTGTTAGGATCCTTCAGACAATAGGCTCTCTCCAGACATGGAACACTGTCATGGGTCTGTTCACCCCTCTCAGCTCAGCTTGATTAGGAACAGCCAACCTCACATCTTGGGTGTGAACTGAGGAGCTTGAAAGCTCCTGGCTCACATATGGGAGTGAAGAAATATGGGTTGAGAAATATGTCAAAATGTACTTCTAAAGCCCAAAATTTCAAGGTAACTAAAATACAGAACACAGTACCAGAACTAAACAAAGACACTGATCTTATCTCCACTACTGACTAGCAGCAAGCTGCCTCACTCTTGAGTACTGCCATCCAAATGGGCCCAATCTGAGCTCTCCCTGAACTCCAGTTGGAGTTAAACTGTACTGTCAAACTTCACTAAATTCCATGAGAAATATTTATTTATCTCAGTAAAACATACTGCTGCTTCTCTTTTAAGATCTGATTTTACTCACCTGTGACAATTATGCACCTAACAATGGCTACCAGGTGCAGCATCAGCAAGAGTATTTTCAACACCCTCTTTCAACACCTTTCAAGACCTGAGCACCCTGTTTCCCTTCAGAGAATATCACCTGCACGCCTTTGCAACTCAGTGTTAAAATGCTTCTTGAACTGCTCTGGGGGCAATGAAAGCAAAGACAAGTTGTCAGTTAAGTGAACAGAACCCAAAAATATAAACACCTCAGGATGAAAACAGAAACACAGTCCCCCAGAAGTCAAATGCACATGCCCACTTGCATCAACAGGGCCAGGATTCTTTAAAATAACTGGGAGACTAACACAGAAAATGTGAAAAGGGAGAATGTTGGTATTTACTTCTTCGTGATGTCAACACTGGCATTCTGCTGACTTGTGCTCCCCTTTTATTTCAACAAATTACAATTTCAAAAAGTCAAGAAAAGCACCCTTGTGGTGTTGAATGTTGGCAAACAAATTGTTTTCTATCCCAGTGCAGGGGATGGAATCACACCACATCCTCATCACTTGTAAAATAAAAAGATAATTTGCTTAAGTACACATTACCTTAGCAGAAGTATCTGCTACACATGTCTCTGTTTTGGTCAGCTGGGTGACATTAGCACTTGCTTGTTTGTTCTAGAAAATAAAAAGACATAATAAAGGTCAGAAATATAGATGAAAGAAAAGCCAAGTAAAACTGTAAACAAACAAACAAACACCCCCCCCCAACCGAACCACAAGTATTAAACAAAGAAAAAGCACACTCAAAAATGTCCCCTAGAACATTTTTGCAAGGTGAGTCATCAAAAAAATGAATTCTCCTATGTAGTTTTAATTCACACAGGCACATTTCAGAGCCCAGAAATGTGCACACCCAGAGCAGCCTGAGTTCTCTTGCATGTTTTATGGACGATATACAAATCTGTGCTATTTCCTGTGGCACAGTGACTCCATTTTAAGCTAACAGCTAAAGCAACAGTAAGGTTGGTAACCCAGAAGGTAACATCCTCTGGCAGAGAAGTAAACATACAAAGTTATGGGCAAAATTAGGGTTTTTCTAAGAAGCACAAAATTCACAATGCAATTAAAGATTTCACATTTCAACAGCTATCCACAAGCAGGACAGGCTGAAGAAGGGCCAGACATTCAACCAGCAAACTCAGAAGCACCAGTTTTCAGTGAATGGGACACCAGATTTGTAACAATCTGGGAGATCCACAGACCTCTGCCATTCAGGTAATTCCACCTCCTTTTCTGAGTTAGTTTGAAAACCTGGAGGTCAGCTAGAGCAAAGATGCACATTCAACAGTCACCTCCAAAGATGGGGCAGTGAACCACATACACAAGATTAACACAACCAAAACATAGCCCAGATCTGGTACCAACTGAAACTAAGAGGGATCTTACATCAAGGATCACACTGGAAAAAATTATATCCCAGTAAGATCCACACGATGCTGCAAAACCCAAGGCTAACACTGATTTTTGCCTGTTAAAAAAGGATGTTAGGAGTGTTTCAGCCCAGGACCCTCCTGCACAGTGACTGAAGTCCAGTGCTGCTGCCCGTTACAGACCTGCCAAAAACCTGGGGTCCCTGCCCAGACTGAGGGATGTGGTTAAAGGAAAAAGCAGCAGCAAAGCCCAGAGATACCAAACACATCCCAGAGACTACACACAACCCTCATCACAGCCTCTCTCCATCATGTGTCCGTCAGGTTTGTCTTGATATTTTCTTCCCTGACTACACATTCCTAAGGGAGCAGACATTCTTCTTCCACACTCTTCAGCTCTCACTGAAGAACAATGAACATTTTTAACTCCCTTAGGAAGGAAGCCGTGTTCCAGCTGAGGTGATTATGATCCTGGAGGCAGGTGATGGAGGTGTGATGCATTTACAATTTTGTCGAGACAGTACCAAAATGCCAAACACCTTGGGCTTTGTCTCTGACACAGTACACTGAAGAGTCTGCAATAAGCATGGCCCATATATGCTTCAACACTTAAGTTGTCCAAGTAGCTCAAAATCTGCTAGCCTCCCCCTTTCCAAGAGAAAAATAAAGAAAAAGATGTCACCATAAAAGAAAAAAAAAAAAAAAAAAAAGATGAGCAAAATTCTGAAGAGCAATCAGAATAGTGAGAATAGTGAGCACACCTTCAGCACCACAGATCTTGACTGCCACCTCATGCTCAGCCTCTGGCTCAGGGTTTACGGTGTTCCAGATTTACCTTAGGTACCAAAGACAATGTCTTAACAGAACTGTGATCCTCTGAAAATATCAGAGAATAAAAGAATTCCATAAAGTACTGTTTTAGAGAAAGGGGTCTTTATGACACCTACTAACATACTCAAAAATTTCAGGCACAAGGGTAGCTTTCACCACTCCCCAAGTCTGAGCTACAAACCAAAATAACAATAATAATAAAACAAACAAACAAACAAAAAACCCAAACAAACAAAAAAAAACCCCAACCAACCAACCAAAAAAAACCAACCAACCAAAAAAACCCCACAAAATAAAACAAACAAAAAACCACCAAAAACCACAACCCTTAAAATAAAAACCAAAAAAACCCCAAAACTAAAATACCCAAACGAGAAAACAGACCAAAAACATGAAACAAAAATATCTCACCTCCCAACCCTCCCCAAAAATCCAAGAAAAAAAGTCCTACAAAAAAACCAAAAACAGCCAAAGAAAAGCCCCCTCCAAAAACAGAACCAGTAAACAGAGTGAAATAAATCCTTATTTTGAGTATGAACTTATGTTAATCAACTAAACAGAAAAAAAAAATTAATGCCAATATTTGTTTGGTGGTAAACCAAACAGTAATAAAAGATAGAGAAGAAATACTAACAAATAGATTCTCCTCTGGAACAGAGAAAGACTACTTGAAGATACGCCATGTGGAAGTTTAAGCCACCATATCAAATGAGTATCACTTTGTGAATACTGACCACAGCACATGGAGTAATACGTATTTTAGATCCCAGAGACACCTTTTAACAGCAACTTCCCTTGGTGTCTAGGTATTCCTTAATACATTTGTAAAAGCAGAAGGACTGGCGACACCACTCAATTTTGTTTATCATTCTTTCACCCTTATTAAAATAAGCATCTTAGATATTCCATCCACACAAACCAGCTCAGAAAGCCTTCACTGACAAATACATCAAAGCTGTTCCCATCTTTTCTCCCTCCAAGAACTGGAAGAGTATTTTTCTTCCGTGACAATCTCAGACACAAACAACTGAAGAATTACCTTGTGGCTGTAGTCACACCTTGCTTCCCAACCTGATATTAACAGAGACAATGAATTACCAAAACATAGTTTCTTTATGAAATTAATTAAAAGAATTATGGGCCTGTAAATAATTGTGTGTGAAGGAATAAAGGCTGTGGCACACAGGTACTTATAATCTATTCTTCATTAGTAGCATGGCTTCAGAAAGACAGAACAGTGTTTCAGAGTGGAATATTAATTCTTCAAGTTTATTATAGGGGAGATGAAACACATCCTTCTGATAAATGGATTTGGCAAGGAAGATGTGTTACGACTGGTGTCCAGAAATGTGGACTTAATCTTCATTTTGGACTACAACCTTTAAGTGTTCATTGTAAGATTGCAATAAGGATGTTTACAGTACACTTGCCTGAAGGGGGAAAAAAACCCACAGGAGGCAAGGATGTGCAACCTCTGTTCTGCAAATGCTTTTGACAAACACCAGCAGTATTTCAGCCTTCACCTATCAATCTTTCATTCAAGAACACCTCGAGCACCCCTATATTCCTTCTGAGGCAGAAACTTATATTTCAACAGCTCTCAGCAAGTACCAGAATTTAACTGAAATAATGTTATTTTTCAACTACATTTGGCATTTTAGCCAAAAGAAGCACCAAAACAGAAAAGGGAGACAGATAAAGAAGCTGATGCTGTGCTTCTCAGAACCCTCCCACTCCTCTGCTGAAGATGGATTAAGGCCACAATCCCCTCTGCCAGTGCCCAGGTGCTGTGAGGCACAAGGGGGAAAGAAAGCAAACAAACAATGCACATATAAATTAATAATTTGGTACCAAAGTAAAAAGAAACCTCATAAACACTGCAAATAAAAACTACCCATGCATTTCTACAACTTAGACCAGCAGTGGGCACCCCAACGAGATTGCCACCAGTCATAATGCCTCTACTGAGCCTAATGCTTTTTCTGCGTAAGGAATCCTGGAGTGGCAAGCTCAGGATTAAAATGTAGGACAGACACACTGATTTCAGAACAAAGAATCAATTCTAAAAGGATAGAGATGCTTTAGCATCAGTCATCACTGTCATCCTTTCAAAGTAAAGAATATATTTCCTGATAAGTAAAGTACAATGCTGAGTAAGCAGCACAAGTTCTGCCTACAGTTCCTGTAAAGAACTACTCAAAATGCCAGGACACAATAAAAAGGGTCCTGTCTCACACCACACCTGGTGAAATATGACCTCACTCTAAGCTGGGCTTCCAGGTCCTAGGGTATATGACCCTCTCTTCCATTTTCAGATCCAGACAGCAGCCATGCACAGGCTGGGCTTTTACAGAGATACAGAATCTCTCCTTGGGATTTCCCTCTGTGACAGTAAAAAGAGAACCAGCCGTTTTCCGTATTATTAACATGGACTGATTCAGAGCAGGGGGATTTCAGAGCACAGCCACACACAATGTGAGCACTTGTTCTCCATCACTCTTATGGATTTCATGTGGTTGTATAGCAGGACACACTGTGTCCCATGGGCAGCCCTCTTCATAGGCAGCACTGACTGGACATGGCGTGCAAGATTAGGACAGCAGGACCATGCACCTCATCACAGTGCAAGTCCTACCTTCCTGAGTTTGGATAAGCTTCACTTTTATCATTCCCCTCACTCTAGCAGTGGTCAGCAGCAAATAGGAAATACTCTTCCAGACTCAATTTGTGGGCCAGGGATTTCTTAAGTTCAGTGTATTTTATAAACCATCCTGAGTTTTTCTTCAGTAATTTCATGACATCTGCCCTTGAAAGCATTTAGATTTTAGCATCCAAGAGCTTCTAGAGCACTAGACTCCCGATTGCCTCAAAAGTGGAAGTAATATTGGTAGAAAGGCACACACACACACACGTAAGCTGAAGGCAATGTCCAGATGGGGGATAAAATAAAAGCACAGCAGCTGTCCCTTACATGCTGACAATTTGCTAAAAGCCTTGGAACAACAGGAAGCAAGGGGAAGAAAGGAAATTTATTATTTCATACAATTTGTAATAGCATGCTGCAAACATATCGGCTCAGGTTAATGACGTCACATCACAGTGAGGGAACAGAGGGACAGATATGGGAAACCTGTGGTGCACCACTCATTTTCACTGGGTGGCAGCTGCATCCCAGCTGCAAAAATAGGCGACAGCTTCATGTGCACAAGCAACCAGCAATTCCAACATCCCCCACTTCCTCTCTGTTAACACCCCCCATACACACAACCACAAGAATGAAAACATTTCGATTAAGCTGATTGAGATTTTCAGCAAGTATCTGACTCTTCCCAGAAGGCGAACTCAATAAATGTAAGGTTTTAACAACCAAGACATAAAGATTTTAAGACAGATCTGTGACTTGAGCCTTTGTCCTAGAACAATGCCTAATACAACATAGCACATACACATTTATATGTTTTACTGAACAGGTTTCTAACTACAGTAAACCTGCTGTGTTTTCTTCAGTCTACTTTTAAGTGTCCAGGAAGAAAGGGTTAAGAAGCCTGTTCTACACCTACACCATACATAATAGTATTCATGGGGAATTCCTCTTGATGCTGCGGCTAATTGGCATCTCCCACTTAAACCAGTCTCAGGCCCCCTCTACATTTGCTTTTCAAAGCTCTGTCCTTCTCTCACTACTTTCCCAGAGCTCTCTAAAGACATTATAAATTTCTGCTTCAGAAATTGAAGAGTATAGGAATTCCGTCTGACCTTTAAAAAAATGTAATGCAGATTCTTGGGAAAGTTGTTGAAAGATTTAAGTTGCTTCCTCAACTGCTTAACAAATCAGAGTGTTTTGGAGGTAGGTATGAGCAACAGTCGAGTTAATGCCCCTCGATGGGTCTGTGGAAGAGGATTTTGAAGAGGTTTTGAAGGGAGAGGTTTTGAAGAGGTTTTTGATTTATTTCCACTTTTAAGCACTGCAGAGTGGATGGAACAAATAAAACATGAAAAAATTCACAGGAGAAAATATACATGCCGTATTCTAAGGACTCAGAAAGCATAAGTATCCGGACAACAAATTTTAGTAGGTCTTGTTTTGCTGGAAACAGATCTTCTCAATAAGAGGCCAGAAACACTAGTCCCAGAACCCTGAACTACAGGCCTCGACTCCCGCCCTTCCCACAAAAAATGTCAGCACTTCTCTACTAAGAAGAACAACATGCAATCAAAGAATATGGCTAATATTAAACCAAGAATGTATAAATGCAAAATGGCATTTATGAAAAAGCAAGCTGTCTGGAAAGGAAAGGAGGAACATTTTCTCAGGCTAGAGAAGCCTTCCTTGCTTTCTGGACAGGAAAGAAAAGCAATTGCTTGAATCATCTACTTCAGAGGAATTTAACAAAAACATTCACTGACCCTGATTTGCAGTGCAGTCAAACAGACTGAAGCTAAGTTATTTCCTACATATCTTCTGCTGTGGATGAAAAAGCAGGTGGAAAGCATCACAGTGCACTCCCTTCACCTGTACTTCTCAGAGCCATCAGATGTGTCCCTGTACCAGCACTGCACAGCAGACACTTCACTTAGGTAACTTCCACAGGTACCAATGTGAAGTATTACGGAAAATATGAGAAGAGCAAAAATAAATAAAAAAACACCAAACATTTCCAGTAGGCTGCTCAGCAGCACAAGACAAAACTAAACATTCCTGGGATGAATAATGACTGTCTGGATTAAAAGTTAATTGTCCAAAAACTACCACTCTGCCATCAAAAGGCAAAAATCAGCATAGGAGGAAATTCACTGCCAACATTTCTTCTTAATATGTTCAAACACTTGAATTTTACCTCTTCCACTTCTGCTTTTTTCTCTCCTGCCTTGGAAGAAGCTTCACTTGCCTTCTTGTCACCATGCTGTGAACAAAGAAAATTGTGTTGTTATTTAGATCTTATATCTTCCACACAAAGTTCTCAAACTTATTAGTGCAAGGAGGATTACTTTCAGCTACCACAATATGATAGCAGGGAACACCTAAAGTTACTCTTCCTACTAATGGACAGGATTTCTAAATGGCCTGCTGGATAACTTCAAGAGAAATCAGTCATAAGGTCATGACTTTTAGGGCAGTTACTGTAGACTGTTCTTGTGAAAAGTTCTGGAAGATATTCAGCTTGTTACTCATCCCTCACCAGCAAAGCACTCTCCAGTGCTTGTTTTGGAAATGTCAGAACCACAGGCTTCATCAGAACAGCTCTCAGAGACACCAACATGTGTGCAACCCACTCCAACATCTGAACTCCCCTCAGTCACACTGAAATGCTTGTTATGCCCAGCCCTCCTCACCTGACAGAAAGCTGTTACCACGACTGCTGTAATTCTGGTGCTGATACAGAAAAAAAAAAAAAA
>WEIU01003362.1:42705-57070 GCA_013389925.1 Aegithalos caudatus | reverse complement strand
TTAAATGACTACTGGACACATCGAATTGTCCTACTGGCAGTGAAGGTTCATTCAAGGTAACTCATGCCTGGATTAATATTTGCTGTATGCAGGCTTTTGTGTCCTCAATCCCAAATCCCCCCAAAAGGGCCTGTAGTGTAACCTGGTTTCTACCATTCCTGGGTATCAAAACAGCATCAACTAAAGGTCATTACTAGGGTTAAATTATATTACTCAACTTTTTTTTTTTTTTCTGATACTCTGATGACATTTGTGAGTTTCAAGCATCTCCTTACCATACTGAGAAATACTGAAAGATGTGGCAGAAAGATAGAATCTGAGGAATTTAAAGTCTTAGACCTAGACAGCCCTTTCACAGCTTGAAATGGCTCTGAGCATCAGTGGCATGATAGTCGTGAATTCTCCTGTCCAGTGATACACTTTGTCCGAGTTTGTATCTCCTCTTCTTCAAGGTGCCCCAGGAGGACAGCAGGCTTTGATTTCTGCTTCTGCTGATTTCTGCTGTCTCTTCTCTGGGGAACTCCCTTTGCCCCTCTGGGGCTGTGACTCATTTCCTCCCTGTGCCTCATCTCATCCTGTCTGCTGCCAGAGCTTACAGCTCCCTCTTCCCCTCTGCAGCAGCAAAACTCGTTACAAAAACAAGTGAAGATATCACGTTGTGGGAAGTCTTTCCTGCAGCGTGTAGAGAGCCTTTGAGTCTCTGTGTAGGATGTGACATGTAAGGAAAAGTGTGAAAGTCCAGTTATTTGCACGTAAAGCCGTTTTATATTCCTGTTGTACAAATATGGGGGGAGACACGGCAATAATAATTCAAATAGTAAAGTAGCCTCAGTCTCCATTTTGTTAATATAAATAAAGCTTGAGTAGTGAATGAAGGCAGAAATAACCATTCTGGCAGTACCAGTTACTGTGGTAAGAGGTGTCCTGAAAGTGGGCTGAAAGTGAGGAAATTGGGGTGCACGGTTCCCTGCCATGTGGGTGGGACACTTCTCTTGCATGTGCAGAACTTCTGTCTTTATGTTGTTCAAGATGGGTGAAATTTTTTTTGCCTAAGAAACTGATTCTTTCTGAGAGTGAGAACACAAAAGTTTTAAGTATTTGTGGGATATAACTTTAATGTTAAAGTTATTAAAGCTTATGTTTATCAGAAAGCCCTCTAGGAGGGCACAGCTGAGGGCTCTGGATAGTTGGATGCCAACTGGGGGTTGAGAGGCAGTTGTGAGAAAGAACACTGGACAGTGTGTGAGCGGGAAGGTGACTGGGTGATAGAATGTGTGGACAGCAGCACTGTAGCTGAGCAGCCAATGGGTGCCCTTCTTCTGCTAAGTTTTGGTTATGTCTAGTGGAAACTAAAAGTATACAAGGAGAGTGTTTTCTACCATAAAGCAATTTCCTTTGGATGCATAAGGGGGCTGTGTCTCTTTGTTCCCCATTGCTACAGTTATTAACTTGGCTTGACTAAATTTGTTTTCATCTGTCGCTCATGTTCAGTTTGTGTCATTTTTTTCTATAAATTTTGGAACAGGAGACAAAGAAAGATGAGTGGTAGGAATCTTAACATTATGCAATCTCCTTTTAATATAACTCTGGCATTCCTACAGCTACAGAGGAAAATAAGGACTTTTAAGGTCCTTTCTTTTTCCAATTCTTCACCTGATTGCGGGGATGTGCCAGTGATTTTTTTTTTTTTGCTTCTGTGAAGAGTTACTAGAGCTTACCACATCCAAAGAGATGGGGTGATGGATCCTGCAGCTGGAAGTGAAGGATTGTCATCATGTTTGGCTTGATATAGGATGCAGCAGGGCTGGGAAAAGTAAAAAAATGAAAGTCATTCTGTGAAACAGTGTTCAGGCTGTTCCCAGGTCATGTGGAGAGAGATGCATGGGGAACATATCTGTCTTTTTGCAGCTGAGAGAGAGCAATCTATTGTGGACTCTGTCAGATGCATCCTATTATTTCAGACTTCAATTTTAACAGGTAAAAGAAAGACTGTATACATATGAGGACACAGCTGAAATGCCAGTAATATGGAGCCTGTTTAATTTTTTTAATGCACTTATTACACTTGAAAACTAAAGCTAAAGTAGCAAAAGAGTGATTATAGTCATGAGGCATAATCTGTTGATTCATTCCTGATTTTCTCTTGAAACACCTAAAATATGTACTGCCTGGTGAAGGCATGGGATCTGCTTGATTAAAAAGAAAAATTTAACTGTTTCCTTTTCCTTCTTGTTTCCCTTTTTCTCTTCCTTTATCTTTCTTTTACTTCTTCTTTTCTGTTTCCTTTTCCCTTCCTTTTCTTTCTTATTTTCCCCATTCTTTGCTTTGCACTCTGCTTTCCTCTTTTCTTCCTTTTGGATGTAGAACAAGCAGCTGAAAACTAATGTACGACCAAGAGATTTCTACATGCAGCTCTGTGCTCAGACTTCATCCCCAACACGATGCTTTCACATTTCACTTGCTAAAAAAAGCCTTCTTGAGGCAGAGGTGCATTTTGGAGTGAGGAAATGGTGAGCCTGCCAAGCCGTGCTGGAGAGTGAGACAAAGCTGTGGACGTGGCCCAAGGACACCCTTGATGTGCGTCAGCTTTTGTGATGCCCACTAGATGGAGATGGTGGGGATAGGCACAGCTCTTCCTGGGCCAACAGCTGGCCAGGGAATGGGGACAAGAGCCTTCTAACGACAGTGAAGTTTGAAAAAGTGCTCAGTTCTTCCTCAACTCCTGTAATAGCTCAGGATGACTTCACTTTTCTATTTCAAAGTTCATAGGCAGCGCCTGGGAGGTGGAAGCCCTGGAATAGGCAGCGTTGGCATCGGAGCTTCTCCCGCACCGGTGCGCTCTGCACAAAGCACTGCCACGGCTCTCAGGGTAGCTGCGGACTGGTAGTCAGGCCAGATTTCATGTTCCCCTCTTTAAAGCAGCTCACTCTGTAGCCATGGCAACTCGCTGCCAAGCTCAGGCAGGCCCCGAAACTGGCGTTTGCAGCATCTCCTGTCCTGCTCACCATGGCTGGCTGGACAAAGGAATTTCCAGGAGTCTTCTCATCAGCTTACAGTCAGCTGGTCAGCTGTTCTGGTCTCCCAGAAGACACCTATGAGGTTGAAATCAGAATGAGAATTTGTGAGCATCCCTTTGTGTGTCACTCTTTGTGAAGTGCAACATCCCCTCCACAGGCACAACATCCCCTCAAGGGCCACAACATTCCCTCGTGGCATGCTCCCACATCCCCACCAGGGCTGTGGAGCTGCAGACCTTGGGTGAGACTCATCACTAAATCTGAGCAGGGGAACAGGGCTCAGAAAAGGGCTCAGTTCTCCTCAGGGAGGCTTGTTTGGGTTTGCTGCTGTCGCAGAGAGCCCTGTGCCACAGTGCACCATTTCTCTGTCTCAAAAATTCTCCACTGAGATGTGTACCCTGGAGTGGAGCAGGGGTTTGATTCTGCTTCAGCAGTGAGCTCTAAGGGGTTAAAGGATGGAGTCATACAGCCTGGGACTTTACTCATCGACTTCTTGCTGTTGTTTGCTGTTGCAGACATTTGTTATACCCTGCATTAGTCATATTGTCCTTTAAGACACCTTCCTATTACAGCAGCAGCCTTCCTGAGTGAAAATTTCTTAATTAAGATTTCTTAATGAAAACCTTTAGGTTGCACTTCTATATTCACACGGGCAGCCCATACCCTTTCCTTTCATTGTCTTGAGGAGTTCTCCTCCTGAGGGAAGAGATGATGTAAGAGAAAAACAAACCACCACATTCTCATCGTCTCAGCAGCATGTTTTAGGTCTGTGAGGGGAACTAGGGACAGCTCCCTCCAGATACCACCCTGAGGTGGTAAGAGGAAATCGTGGGTGCATCTTGACCCTGGTGTGAGGCATGGCTCCACCCTTGCTGCTCTGCGCCTGCTGTTCATCTCCTGGTACCAGAAAGCATTGCTGTAATCAGGAGCTGCAGCTCCAGAAGTCTGATATTGCTCCCTGGGGAGCCATCCTGGCTTTGCTGGAAGAGGCAGCACTGTGCCTTTGGAGCAACATGTTCCAAAACCAGGAAGAAGGTAGTGTGGAGCCTCGGGTCTGCATTGCTCATATCTGCAGTGCTGATGTTTCTGTGTGCCCAACCACCCACCCCTGGGTTTCATGCCAAGTATTGTTTCTAATACAATGATTTTCCTGAAAAAGGGCAAATCTCCAGATTCACACATCCATTATGACAGGAGAGACGGGGATGTGGGACTGGCTGAAAAAAAAGATGACACTTGGAAAATAGTAAACAACCAATGGGATTTTGTTATACCAAATAGCTGTTGGCAGCTTATCAGTGCTACCATATAGACACTTGTTTGAATGTTGTGAGGATTCACAAATGAATCATAAATCATTGACTGGAGACTTCCACACTGGCAAACACCACACAATCAGCCTGATTCCATCCTCAAAGGTCTCTTCTGGGAGGCCAGAACAGTATAAGCAACTGAGGAGGCTCCTGAGGATTCGTTTTCCTGAGCAGCCAGCAGCCCATACCGAGAAGAACCAGAGCCAGGGCTGCTGCAATGACCCAAAGCAGCCTCTGCTGTTCCCGTGCAGAATAGAGCAGGGTTTCCATGATGCCACTGCTCTTCTCAATCTCCTTCAGGAGCTGAGTTGTTTCCTGATGCAGATATTCTTCATGCTCCTGTACCCCTGTGGCTGTGGACATATCAACCTAGTGCTTCAGCTTCAAGCTGAGCAAGATGCCCAGCACAGCCAGGATGAGAGTTGTTGAGCCCATGGCCTGGAGAAAGTGGGGGGAAAGGGTATTCAGTAGGTCTGGCTGGGAGGGAGCAGGGGCCTGTGGGCACCTGGAATGTCCCCAGAACCTCTCTGGGCACCTGCTGTCACCGAGGGCCTCGAGCTCCATCTGCCTGCAGCCCCAAGAGAGATACTGCCCTGAGGGTCCCAGTTCTCACTTCTGGGTTTAAACCCCCATGGCATATTTCCCAGCCCCCATCCAGTCCAGCACTCCTGCTGCATGTGCACTCATTGGCTGCCAGAATCCAAGTGTGCGGGATCTGGGGCTGCCTGGTGATGTCCCTGGCACAACCTCCAGTTTGGCACACCCTCTGTGATATTGAAACCCCAGAGCTGGATCTCCCAGGCCACAAGCCCCAGTCTTAGTCCCCACTGCTGCGCTCAGCAGGTCCTGGGCATCCTCACCCTGGGCAAACCAGCTACAGGAGCCCCCTGGGGTTCCCTGTACCAAGGGAGCCCTTGACCAGACCCGCCAAAGCTGTAATGGAAAGGAACATGGGGACTGTCGGTGGATGTTGCTGGCTTAGGTAGAGAGGTGAGATGTTTTCTGGGCTTGTCATCTTACTCTGAGTTTTCTTGCGACAAAGAATTATGTCCCCTTGAGCAGAGACAAAATTTTTTTCCACCCTCTCCTCTTGTACTCTTGGATTGCTTCTACTCTTGTAATTTGTTACTTTGGAGAAGGGATCCATCCCCACCTTGCTGCTATCTCCCCTGAGCCTCTTTTCCTCCAGGATAAACACTTCCTCAGTCACTCATATGACTTAATCTCTAGACCCTTTCCCAACTCCACTGAGTTTCTCTGGACACACTCCAGCACCTCAATGCCTTTCTTGTCATGAGGGGCCTAAAACTGCATACAGGATTCAAGATGTGACGATGTAACCGCAGCAGTGCTTTTTGCTCACCCACGCAGTGGGTCACCTTGTCACAGAAAGAGATTGGGCTGGTGAAGCAAGTCTTGCCCTGTGGTCACAGTTCTTCTCCACTGTTCTGCTGTTTGTCAATACATTGAAACTAAAACTTTGTCTAGATTGCATGAAACAGTTTGCATGATGAACCTGATTTTTTAATTCTGGTTGTTTTGTAGTCAAACTGGAAGCACCAGTGTCAGCCAAGTGACCTGAACTGCAGGCAACACTTGGGGGTCATGGTCATATGCTAATGGTGTCTATATTTGCCCTTCTTGAAATCTATAGTTTCTCATCTTTAGTACATGCTACATTTTTTTTTCCCCCCTCAAACTATTTGGATTCTTTGAAGACAAGAATGGGCCAACATATGTAAGGACTTTTGAGTTCTCGCTCAGTTTTTGCATATTCTCTTGGAAAGAGGAAAAGCTGAAGGAGAACAAGCCAGCCAGCAATGAGGAAGGTCAGATTCCAACATAGTAACTGCCCTCCTGCACTGCAGGTTCATCCACTTTTAATCTCCTTACAAGTGCAACCCAGCAAAGCAACACGTGGTGCAAGGGTGACACACTGTGATGATCCAGGAGAAGTACAGGGGCGCTGCTGTGGTTGTCCCCTCTTGGTTCAGGATGGTTTCAAATGCACAGTAGATGGACTTCATTCACTGTGGCTCAGGGCCAGCTGAATGTCTACCTCCCAGGGTCTGTGAACACACAGGATCAGCAGTCCCACACAAACAAGCTCAGTCCCACAAGCAAGTGAGAAGAAAACACACTGGCCAAAGCACAAGCTCTATTTGTCTCAGCAAGGCTGCCCATCTTCTTAAGGAAGAGAAAAATTGGTAAAAATTTTCCAAATAAAATTATGTAAAACAGGTTGCTCCTTAATGTGGGAGTCAGTCAAATTTGGATTCTCAAATTTGTGCCTTCTAGTTCTTTCCTACTGACTTTCAATAAGGTTGCAGCAGAAGGGTCTGCCTTGCTAGATGTTAAGGGATGTATATGTGAAGATGTCTGAGTCTGTGGTCAGTCAGACCAAAAGTAGGGCTGCTCCAGCACTACCAATCCTTTGTGCCAGCTGCTGCAATGCCTCTGATTTATTTTCAGAGGTCTGGCTGCCAGTATAATGGGAGGGAAGCAAAAAAATGGCTTTTTAACTGAAAAACTTTTTCACATGTAGGTGGTGCCAAGGCTGTAGCCATCCCTGTGAAAAAGCTACGTACCTTGACTTGCATGCAGCAGAGAAATTCATTGCACAGCCATGAGGATAAGCCAGCCTCTCTCAGTAACAGGTCTCCCATGAAGATTTAGGGAAAGGGCTGGGGAAGAGGATGCTGTGTCAGGCTGGCAACATGCAGAGAGGCAGCCAAGGCTCTGCTAACAAGCCATGAATGTACCCACTGATTAAAACACACTGATGAGTAGAGCAGGTTATTCTTCCTTCTACTTAGTAAATTGATCGATTTTCCTGAGAATGACAGCAGGGAGGAAATAGCTTAAATCTTCCAGGGTAATGTCTTCTATTAAGAAAACATGAATGGTTGGAGCTGTGCTTCCAACAAATCTGGAGCATTTGCAAAGGACTGGGGCAGGATAAAGAAAAATGCTTACAGTTTGGCATCAGTCACTCTGGATACTCATGTATGACAGAATACATTATGAATGTATGAGAAGTTAGAAAGGAAATGTAGCATAACATCTGCAGGGAAGTACTTGGTGCTGAAAGGAAGGTTCCATTAACAGTTGGAAACCCCTAGAAAAAGATTTTGGGATTAAATTTATCCTATACCACCATCCCAATAGCTCCAAAATGCAAATGACTTGCAGAGCCAGTGGAAGTTCATTTGCTTTCCAGTTGTGTTGCCTCTGCAAGATGCTAATGATCAATGAATCTTCACAATAACACCTGGAAAGGTTAATAATCCAAAGCAGACACAGAGTAAAGACACAGCAATAATTTATGTAGGCTTTATGAATGTCATATTTTGTGGGAAAGATTTTCCTTTATTTTTCAAAGACAGCATGATGAGAACTGGCATCAGGTTTCTTATTCCGTTTTGAGCAAAATCTCTGAAAATTCAGTTTATGCAAGGGAAGGAGCTGTCATATATCAGTGACCTTTTTGTCTGTAAGACCACTGTATTTCAGTAAATGCTGGAAATCAGACAACATCATTCAGCTGTAGCTTCAGGACAGAGATCAGACTTGTGTGGCTCTGAGGGAGGAACAGCTCTACTTTATCACAATCCAACTGCAACAGCTTGGGGGCTTTTTTCATCAGGAGTCTGAAAAGAAACATGGCCCTTGTGGGGTGGGAACATGCTGTCTGTGCTCTCAGTGTCTCACAGGAATCCAGGCTGCTTAATTTCCGGCTTTAACCCCAACACCTCTGGTCATAGCAGCCATGCTCCACGACCTGCTGTTTTTAAAGACACAGGGAATTCACATATGGTGAAAAGGCCAATTGAAGCCTCCTTTTAAGGACAGCCAATACTCACAGCAATGCTGGAAGCCAGCTGAATCTTGGCCAGGATGCTCATCATTACTAAATGTGTTTGTTTCCTGGGCTGTTATTTTCCTAAAACAAAAACTATCTTACATTCTTAGCCTAGTTTCCTAAAAAGCTTTGAACCCTTTTTTTTTTTTTTTTTTTTTTTTTTTTTTTTTTTTGGGTTTTTTTTTTNTTTTTTTTTCTTTCTTTCTATTTGTATAAGTACAACAGAGCCAGTGGCAGCAAGTACGTCCATACTTGGAATAATTTTTCCCAGTTGTCGTTATAACTAGTATTATTTGAAATGAAAACTTCCTTCAGAGTTCACAATTTATTAGGCACTAGGGGACACACTGCTTGGTTTCCTTCCTAACTCTTTTTTTTTGATGGTCAGAAAGGTTTTTTGGTATCTAGCAGGCTGAAGCCTTTCTAGATTCAAAAAGCAGCTTTTCAGTTAAAAGCAGGCCATTTCTTCCTTCCCTCCCATTATACTGGCAGCCAGACCTCTGAAAATAAATCAGAGGCATTTCAGCACCTGGCCCAAAGGATTGGTAATGCTGGAGCAGCCCTACTTATGGTCAGGTTCTGAGGGCCAGGCTCCTTCTGGTGACAGCAGACACAGTGCTACTGGGTTTCAGTAGGCATTGGAGGGGCCTGGAGAAGGCCAGTGTGCAGTGATGTGGGGTTTGATCCTATCATCTTGTGTGTAGGCTCATGAAAGTGTGTATGTGGCACTTGGGGACATGGTTTAGTGGTGGGACTTGCCTGCACTGTGTTAACAGTTAGAGCTGAAGATTTTAGAAAGCTTTTCCTGCCTGAACTATTCTATGATTCCCTGTGTCTGTGATTCTGTGAATATAGACCCAGTATGAACATTCCTGCTGGCTGTGGCTGCCCTTATAAAGGTATCACAAACCCCAGTTTCTCCATGCTGAGGTGACTTATTAAACCCCATTTGCAGTATGGCTAAGCATGGTTTAAAAAAGGAGCCAACTGAACCTGGTGAATAGGTTTGCTTCTAAACTTATGGAGGTATTTTAACATCACCATTGGGATATACCTTACAGCGCTGCCTGTCATCTCTGCTGGTTTTCTGGTAATTCTTCTTTGAGTCCACTTTCATTTAAGGTTTAGTCCCCTCTCTGTAGAAAATGCTTCTTCCCAGTAATCCTATTTCAAAATGCCTTCCATGACTGTACAATTAATAGTGCCTCAAACCTCCCATGATTTTCTGCAGAGCAGCAATCATATCTCTGCAGGCTTGTCCAGCCCCACTTTCTCTTCTGTCAAGAGGCAAATGTCTCAGAAACACCCCTGTCCTTTCCTGCTTTTCCTATACAGGTTCAGACAGAGCTGCACAGCTGTACAGAGAACAGTCAAATTGCACTGTTACCATGGAAAGGATACCCAGTACTTATTGATGCATTGTAAACCTTGAGGAAAACTGTCTCTGTGAAACCTGTAATTCACTCTCTATTGCTTTTAGGAAGATCAGGAGGACCTGATAGTAATTCCTGCTGCATTTCTGCTGATGTTTTCTCAATGTTGCCTCTAAAGCACGGTAGTGAAATATAGTTTTTAGTGTTTTATAGAAAAGTCTATACAAATTAGGTTAGAGAAGTTCCTCTTCCATGTGGGATGGTGTAGATGTACTCTCTGTACTCCCTGTTGGTGAAGATGAGGCTGCAGCATTTTGTAGACCCTGACCAGAAGAGACTGAATTGTTTTACAAGCACTAATTTACCTGATAATTTACCTGATGTGTGCCTCAGCAGCATGGTCAAGCCACTGGAGGTGTGTCTCTTTCCCAAGCTGTCTCAGGACTGGGAAGAGCAGTGGCCAAGGGACTGAACTTCAGCACTTTGGCCACAGCCCTGGCCCTGTGTTCCCAACCCAGGGGCTACAGATCCAGCCCTCAGTGCTCCCCCAGGAGCATCACTGTGCTCTAACAGCAATGGAAGGATTTCTGCCTTATTTGAATAATGGGTTAATTAGTGCTCCTCTGCTTAAAATTGCTCCATTTCTGAGTCCATCAAAGTTTGTGGAAACTTTGTCACATGTTTTATGGGGATTAGGAGGTGGCATAATTTATAAGATATGGAAAGATGATATGGGAAATGGAAGACATTATTCCAGAATAGAAACCTTTAGCACAAACAGTAAAAATTACTTTTAAAAAAAAAATCTAATTTAGAATTTGTATATGTATTTTTGGGCCTCATTCTCTCTCCTAGCCCTATACAGTGCCATGGCAGGACCCAGCTCCATGACAGGATGCATTGGTCTTATTGTGCAAAGCCTTGAGTGACCTGGAAAAATGTTCATCTTGCAGGGCAGGTGAAAACTGTCAGGAAACATCTGGTGGTGGGGGTGGTCAGGTCGATGAGTTTGTTCTGCAGCAACTGCAGCAGAGGAGAGGAGATCAATTTGAAGGGACTCTGTAGGTGGTGCAGAGAGCACATCTACCGCTCTCTTTTTTTTCTTCCTGAGAAATAAGTGGAAATAAATAATTAATCAGGAGAAGCAGCATAGTGGGTTGTAATTGTTGCCATAGCTCACAGAGCAGGCTGTTAAAACAAATAGTACTTTCTGTCAGGACTAGATGAAAACTTATTGTCTAAATGCATGAAAATATATTAGGAATCTAAACAGATTTTCTTTTAATGAAAACAACGGTGGGTGAAGTCAATATAATGTTATGCTGTAGGAAGATAACTCATGCGATCATTGCGTAAATGAGAATTAGTTGGTTCAGGATGAGCACATGCTGAATCCAAGCATTCCCCTCGATCATCACTGCACGTGCAGTCTCTGAGCTGACCAGGAGCCTTGTTGCCACTGCCAGGGCAGGCTTTGCAAGGCAGGGAACAAACAGGAAAATCACAGAATCATTCGGGTCAGAAAATTCCTCTAAGATTAAGTTGGAAAAGTCCTCCAAAATCCTTGAATCCAACTGCTAACCCAGCACTGTCAAGACCAACACTAAGCCACATCCCCAAGCCATGTCTATATGTCTTTTAAATGCCTCCAGGGATGGTATCTCCATCCTGGGAAATCTCTTTCGGCACTTGATAACCCTTTGAAATGAAGAAATTTTTCCTAACATCCAAACTAAACTCCCCTGGAGTAACTTTTGGTCCTTTCCTCTTGTCCTGTTACTTTTAACTTCTGAAAAGAGGCTGTGCAGGGGAAAGATCTGAATAGCAAAAGGCTCATAAGGCAGTGAGAACCCAATATTGATAAGCACTGGTCATTGCTTGTTAAAGTCTAGCCACCAACACCACTAGAATTTCCATTAATGTGAACATTGATGATATGCATACTGGCCCTTCCCTGTAAAGTGATGCTCATGCCAGACTCTTGGTGTGGGGCTATCACAGCTTCATCAGGACATGTAGGAGCCAATCATGAAGACAAGAGAGGATGCTGGCTGCTGACTTACCTCTAAGGATCCCTTGAACCAAAGTTCAAGCCACCCCCTTTGCATCAATGACTGGGAGCATGGGCTCTCATGTTGTCTGATTTTAAGCCAAAACTTTAAAATCTGATGTTAATTTGTCTCATCTTGCCCAACAATGATATTTCAATCAAACAGAAATTTGTGAAAGTACCCTGACACCAATTCTTATTTCTAAAATTGCTCTAGAGAAGCCAAATAACAGGAGCACCTAATGTCAGCTGGAATTTACCTGTGTTCACAGGTGTCATCCTGCTTCAGCCTCTGATCAGCACCTTTGCCACTCCTTTTCAGGAGAAAGCTACCTACTGTTCTAACTACCCAGAAAGTTGGTAACAAGAAGAGATGTCCCACTGGCAAAGAGATAAGCATATATAAATGCATTCTAGGTGTTTCCCTCATAGTTCAGCTCATTTGAAGATGATACAAACTTGTTTGTGTGGTTACAACTGCAGCTCTACTTACCATGATTATACATGGATTGGTTACAGCATGGAGAAACAGAAACAGGAGGGAAACATCTTGGGAATGCCCTGGTTTCATAGCTCCCTTCTTTACTGGCTTTGTGGTGGCTTGCCAAAACTGGTACTCTCCACTAAGCATCATCTGTGGGGGTTTGTGAGGTGGGATCCTGGGCTAATGTCAGCTGCAGAGCTGGGAGGATCAGTCCATTCATCGGAACAAAGGATGTGGGAGTGCATTAGTCATTCCATACTCTTGACATAGGGTCAGGGATGATTCAGGCACCAGCAAATTCCATGACCTTGAAAACCCTGACTGCCAGTCCAAGGCATGATTCCTTGTTTGCAGAGATAATCCATCGACCTGATCTAAATGGAAAAGTAAACACTTTATTTCCATTCAGAGGTCTGTTTGCCAGGCTTGTGACACACTGGAGGATGAGCTCACACTCATGAAATATTTCAGTTCCCACTTCTATTGTCCTTTGCAATGGAAGTTCTCACCTCTGTTTTAACTATAAAACCCTTGTAGGAGACAGATAATCTGCAGTTCTGACTCAGATCATTAAGGGCATATTGAGAAATAACTTTCATTTCCCAGAAGACTAATTTACGTCAGCAAGCAAGAAGATAATCAGAATCATAAATCTTTTTCTGTGTCTGTATCTCCTGATTGCTTTAAAAATATTAGGATAATACTTTCTATACCTTAACCAAATGCTTGGTTGGTTTGGCTTAGTTTTCCTAAGATCTACAGAGCATGGTAGTTAGGCTGGTTTATATCTCCCTCATTTCCAGCAGGCTGGAATTAATCACGGCATGTAAATTATGCCTGACTTTTAACTTTCATGAATCCCATAATTTTACTTCATTGATCAGTTCTTTACCATAATTGGCAACAACCCATGAGGAAATGGATGTTCTACATCAGGCAAAAGGGAATTTTATTGACATAATATTGGGAAAGCAATAAACATGATTAGCAAGCTAAAATGGTCCTATCCTTGATTGTTTGAGGGCAGTGTTTGTGTCCTCCTGCCTGCATTTTACCTAGGGTCTTCATGGGAGTTAGAAAACTTGCTCTATTTAATATTTATAGGGAACCTATCTTACCCATCTAACCCTCTATTATTATTGGTCAAGTTAAACATCTATGTTCCCTCTATTAATATTAAGGACAATGAACACAAGTGTTAGTGCAGGAATTCTGACGATTTTTCTTAGGACTAGCAGCCAATTTTTCCTTCTCTCTCCATATTCATTCCACACACTTCCTGAATAGGCACACGTGGCCAACTGCACACCAGGCTATTCTGTTGATCCCCATGCTGAAGGAACAGCAGTTCCTTTCACTTAAGGAGAAACAAACCCACTGTGAGTAATCTGGTTAATAAAGGCACTCTACTGAAATACAGCCTCTGCCTTTTTATCAATTGTAAATCACAAAGGCACAAAATCATTCAGGTTGGGAAGAGCTTGAAGATCATCAAGCCCAGCCCCATCACTACCAAAGCCACCATTAAACCAAATCCTCAAGTGCCACTTCTACACATCTTTTAAATTCTTCCCCATAATGGTGACTGTACCTAAAAACCTCTTTGGTGCAGAATTGTTTCCTAACATCCAATTTAAACCTCCTCTGGTGCCACTTGAGGCCATTTCCTCATCCTGTTGCTCACCTACCTGTGAGAAGCGAGCAACTTTCTTCTTGCTACAACCTTTTTTCAGAGGGTAGTAAGATCCCCACTGAGCCTCATTTTCTCCATGCTAAACAAGCTCATGTCCCTTGGCCACTTCTCAAAAGACTTGTACTCCAAATCTTTCTACAGCCCTGTTGTCTTTCTTTACACATGCACAAGATTTAAGACACATCAACAGCCAAAAAGTCAATGACCAGAGAGGAGCCACAGCCATATCTCTGCTGTCCTTATTTTCTGATCATGGGAAAGGAGAAACAGATCCCTTTATTCCAAGGGTATATACAGCCTTTAATCAGATAAAATAGACTTTTTATAAAAATGGTTCCTGGTTGGACAGGGTGACATAAACCTTTTTATTGCTATTAAGAATGACGACAGGCAGCCTTCCTGGTAAGCCACGTAGCAGAGACTTTTAGATGGTCTCCCAAAGCTCCCAGAGAACAATCATGATAAGAAAGCATGGATGGTGACCTCTCATGACTCCAGTTGTATGTCTGAGGAGGTAAAGATTCATAGTGTGAAGGCAGTTAAAGAAAATTTAATTCTCTATATGCACCTCCT
>WEIU01003362.1:12296-30786 GCA_013389925.1 Aegithalos caudatus | reverse complement strand
TTTTTTTTTTTTTTTTTTAAGAAGCTACTTGGAAACATTGTTCTTTCTTACTTCCCTTTAGTAGCTACTTCACGGTGTATTTTATTTCCCTGAGCATGGCCCTGAAGTGCCCTCATGGAAAGTTGTAGGTGCATCCAACAGGCAGAGCTTCCCTCCTCCAGCGGAAAATGGTACAAGCTCTCAGACCTACTGACACATCCATCTTAATCATCTTAAGCCTGTTCCAGCAGGAAAGAACCCAGGTGGGATAAAGGAAAAAGTTATATTTCTGTATGCAGAGAGAGAAGGGTTGCCTGGGTCATATAGGCATGAAGGACCAAATCTGCCTGGGATGCCAGATTTTGGATTCCCTAAATGAGTACCTACAGCAGAAGTGGATTCCTCCCCTCCTGGCACACAAACCACCCTGTCAGACTGGCTTCTCAGCCAGGATATCTGTATTCTGGAAATATGCTGAGGGTTTCTTATTATGTCATTTCTGTGGCTGGTTGTGTGAGTAAATCTTGTAGTCAGGCGAAGCATGCACAGTTTGGCATATATAATTTACTCAATCTTTTCAGATGTAGTGTCCTGAATACTAAGCACCATTCTCCCATCAGTGAAAAAGACTGATTTTAAATGTTGGGGGTTTTTCTTCTCTTTCTTGGCAGTCAGTGGGGGTTATATGTAAATCCTGCACTTGCATGAATGTTTCAAATAAATAAATTTGGGCTGATTCTCTTTTTAGAAAAATAAATTATACAGAGTTGCAAGACAATTTTCCTGTTGAGTCAAGGGGAAATATGGGAGGAAGTAAAAAAGACAGGTCTGGACTGAAGTGGCAGGGTGATCTCTTGAAGAGGGCTCAAGGAAGTATGCCGTGTCTTCCCAGCCCTTGGAGGCAGAACATCCAAGTTTTCTCAGCCTCTGGAAGGCAGTCTCTATCTCTAGAGATATTTCTATCTCACCCAATCTCTGTCACCCATGCCCAACACTGTTAGCCATCATCAGTGACTTCAGAAAGGTTCTGCTCCCATGGCCACATCTGGCAACACTTTTACTCCCTGTCTCTGATGAACAACTGGAAACATGTCTGTGCATCCACACTGAGAAGTGGAGGGTGTTTAGTATGCAGAAAACTTCCCTTGTATTTTTTTTTCCTTTTTTATTCTTGCCTTTTCCTTTTTTTCTTAATTAGAGAGCACTGTCACAGTGAGCAGCTATTATGGCACAGCCTGTCAGCTGTAGTGCTGGCAGGTGGGTGCCTGCAAGTTGTGTCTTGGGTTTGCTCATAGGGATCTTACACAAATAGTATCTCCTGCCTTTCTCAGTCCCTCTGAAAAAGCCTGTCAGCTCAGGAGACAGGGAACGAGGCTCAAGCTTGATTGCAAACCTTCAGCTCCCTGCTGCGGAGCTGAGAGGACAGGAATCAAACCTTGGGGCTGATTTCTAATTGGTAAGATAAGGAGACATTTTAAATGAGATAGCTGCAATTAGGATGAGAGGCATTACAGAGATCAAGAGAAATGCTTCTTCATTGTTGCTTCTCTCAAGGGGAGCAAGCAGGCGAAAGGTAGCCTACTTGAAATGGGTTAGCTGCAGCAATTAGGCAGGAAACAGTATACAGAATGAAATCTCTTCCTTCAAGCTTGCAACCGATTTCAAAGGAATCAGGGCTCGTTGAAAAATAAATTAATATTATTATCTGACAGCTTGCTTAGCTTGGTTATTTTGCTCTTACCTTCATGTTGGAAACATTATTTTTAATTACTTCTATAATTTTCAAGCACGCATGGAGAGCATGGGGCTACTGCAATGTTTGATAAGAGTGAGATAATATTTATGAATCCAGCAGGGAAAGTGAATGGTCTGCCATCCTGTCCTGGTTTTGAAAGGACAGGTATCTGCCAGCAAAAAGCTGGAAGTTCCCTTTGAATAGAGAATGTAAACCCCTCCCTCAAATTATTATAATTTTGCAATTAGGGGCTCTCAGGCAAAGTTTTGGGAATAGGAGTAACAGTTCTTTACTAGGAATATTACAAATACAAATGTAGTAGTACAGAAAAACATCTAAATAAAACAAACAAAAACCCTGGAAAACCCTGACAGAGTCAGGGATGTGACCTGACACCCTGTTGGTCAGGGTGCTAGAAGCAGTCCAGATGAATCCTTCTGGAGACACAGACATCTAACAGACACAGTTCTGAGGAGTAGAGATGATCCTGTAGAAAGTCCAGTGATGGCAAGATGGGTCCAATGTTCCTCCAGGAATCCAGTGGAAAACAGGATGACCTGGTGTTCCCACGTCTCCCTTTTTATCTGGGTAGGAATGCTTGGAGCATCCCTCACTGGGCCGAACATCTCCCAATGGGATGATGTAATGTCTCATGTCATTGGTGAGCCTTAATGGCCCATTATCAGAAAACATCAGCCCCAAAACTCGTGTTTGGCCACCTGCTTTTTTTGGTCAAGCACCCATAAGCACCCAGCAATGAGTTTCCTAGAAACCCACTGGAAAAAATTCCACAAACACAAAGGAAACAAATCCAACCCCCAATACATGCCAGTGGTGCCCATGGGGCAGTGGAGATGTTGGCAGTGGATGGTGCCCACTACTGGCTGATTCCTTCATCCACATACACCTTTCCTTTCAAAAAGCCATTAACCAGCTTGGAAACTAGAAGTGCTCAGAAGCGCTATTTATCCCTAGAATCAGGGGTAGGAGAACAACTGCAAACTGTTTAGCAGTGGCAGATAACAAGTGAGATCAGCGCTAACACTGAAATTCCTGGTAAACACACCTCCCAAAAGCAGTGACAGAAGGTATCTTCCACTACCACGATGCTCTAACAACAAATCTCACTTCACCTGCTCTATTTTCTTCAGTGTTAATTTTAATCTTCCATATTTAACACAGTCTGCAGGTTTCTGGTATCTGTAATTTTATGGTGCCACTTCAGTCATGACACAGTTTAGATGTGACCTGTTCATCCACAGGAAGCTGGAAATAAAATTTCAAGCATTTGAAGAACACTACTTGAGCATACGCTGAATGCAGAGCAGCTGACTTTTCCCTAAAAGTTACTTACAAGCAGCACTAATTATCTTATTTTTCTGCAATTTTGCGAGTGGCACCAGTGCTTAAAAAAAACATTAAGACAGTCTGGAGAATGAGGTTTTTCTGGAAATGTTGAGCAGAGCTCAGAGTGGTAGATGATAAGGTCACAGCAAAAGGGAGCACAGAAACTGAATTTCTTCTGACAGCCCTCCCAGTGCAGCAATGCTGAGTATCAGAGAGAAGCAGAGGTTTCCATATCTAAAGATAACTTGAAACAAGAGCATCTTGTGGTCTGCTCGGTTGCATAGAGCAGCAGCAGCTGTGGCACTTCCTTTTATCTCCCCAAGGCTTCAACTAGGAGCATTCAGGCCACTGTGTTTCGCATACTGTTTAAATTGAAGCACTCCAACAAGTGTTTTGACAAACTTGCCTTTAGGGCTTCTGATTTTTCTCATGCGATTTTTTTCTTTTTTCTTTTTTCTTTTTTTCTTTTTTCTCATCCTTCCTGCTTGTGCTTTGTTCTCCAGCCCTCTTATTATCACAGCATACAAGGAGCCAGAGAGCAGTCTTGATTCACATCTATTTCAGATCAAAGGGAAGAGAAATACAGGGCAGAACCGGCATTGCCCTAACAGAGCAAAACAGATCCTTCAAAATAAAAAAGAAAAGGCCAGGATCAAGCACTTCTGTATGTCACAGGAGTGCAGCAGGTAAAAATAGATTCACAATGACTCAAGTGCCTTGAGCAGACACATTTGTCCCAGTACTGTCCTGGCCCTTTGCTGCATCCAGCAGCAGACCTGGGAGTTACATGGGGTTACCACTGGCAGGTGAGGGGCCACACGTTCCCAAAAACATGCTGGTACCCTTGCTGCTGCATTCTGAAGGTCTCTGTACTCTTCTTAAGGCATGAACCCACACATTTGGGCAGCGCCTGGAGCAACACAAGGAAAAACCAGGCAGGATTGCTGTCAAAAGCAACACAGCAGGGGATTTACCTGGTTTTAGAGAAAAATTTGGTTTAAGAGAAATACACATTCAAAGAAATTCTTCTCTGTGAGGCAACTGGAACAGGTTTTCAGAGGAGGTGTGGAAAAACACCCTGTTTCTGGAAATGCTGAATGTCAGATTGGACAGGGCTTTGACCAGCCTGGTTTAGTGGAAGATGTTCCTGCCAGTGGCAGGCAGAATGGAACTATACGGTCTTTAAAGTCCTTTCCAACCCAAACCATTCTATGATTCTATGATTTTATGACACTATGATTCTATGGTTCAATGTTTCAATGCTTCTTTAATTCTATGGTTTTACGATTTTGGAGGAAGAATTCAAATCTAAGGCCACATTTTAACCAAAATTATGTCAAAATGATCAGAGATGGGACTTGACATATCTACATTACTTTATCTCTGCCCCCAGTATAGTTTGAAGAGGATTTTGAAGGAAATCCTAGAAATTAGGTTACAGTAGATACAAATGCTTGCTGTTTGCTGGAGTTTTCCCCCCAAAATTGAATATATTGCTGCTGTTTGGTGAACATCTGTTGACTTTTGTTTGGTATCAGCAAAGTTCTGAGCCTGGGATTCCACAGCTCTGCACAGTAGTGATTGTTGCTTGTCACTAAATAGCCACCTTCTCCTCGCTTCAGGGGGGCAGAAACAACTTGCTCCAGTGGAAAAAATTAAGAGCTAACTAAGCTATTTCAATACTTGAAAACTGGCTTCCAATGGATTTGAGGAATGGAACTGATTTTTTAAGTTAACTCAGTGTCCCAATAAAGCACTGGCTTGTCCCCTGAGTTCTGAGATTTATCTGTCTGGTTGCATGGTCCCTGTAAAGTCATGGCACCTCCCTGTTCCTCCAGTTTCCCACTGAATAAAATAGAAATAACAATTCTGTTCCTTGTAAAGAAGAAGCTGATTAATCATGCTGTCTTAATGTTTTATCTACTAACTTGACATTCTCCCAAAAGGAATTATGGGACACTGTTAGAGTACGTATTAAAAAAAATTGGTATTTCTCCTTAAAATATTCTTATCATTTGTAAAACCAGAACAGATGTAATTGTTTATTCAGTTGAAACAGATCTATGATTTTTGGCTTTCTTTCCAAAGTAAGAGCTGGCACACTGGTCCTAGAAATGCTGGTGGAACTTTATGCATGATTGATTGGGCTAGATTTGGGAGTTTTGTCAACTTGCACAAGAGTGAGAAAATTCTGCTTTGCAGCTCTGTGTTTGGTTGTGCTTAGTCCTCTTCCACTATTTTCACAAGCCAAAAGAGGAGGTAGAAAGGAGGAATGACAGCCTCTCTCAACTTTCCAAGGACCATCACCTGCCCTGAATCTGCAGCCAGTGAGGCACCTAGAGAATTGAACACCATTGTGTGGGCACAAGAGCACCTGATGAGCATGGAATAGATAAATGAGACACCAGGCTGACTGTCTGGAAACATCCATAGCCCTGGGAACCTGGATGGGTTTTTGTTCAAGGAAGCAACCTGAAAAACCCCCAAGATGCTGACCCAACATCTCTTAAATTTCATCAGTTTAAGGAGGGAAGGCAAGGCAAAGCAAGAGAAGTAGCACATGGACACAGGAGCAGACATGAAAGTGCCCAAAAATCCAGAAGGGGAGCTGGATGCCAGGATGCCAACAAGACCAGGGAATTGCATCAGAGACCATATCCAACCTACTAAAGCCCACAGAAGTAATTAGAAAACTATCAGGTGGCTGACACCATGTTCAACATATTTTTCTTCTCCATTTTCCCCTACACTGCCTCGGCAACCTTTTTTTATATTCCCAAGAAAAATATCAGCACAGAAACCTCCATTCGGGAAACAGGGTGAGAATTTTCTTCTCTCTCTCTTGCTCATCAGCATTTTGTTCTGAAATTTTTTAAAGAGATATTTATTCAGAGAAGTGCAATGGTAAAATGAATGGTACAGTTAGTTTGAATACTGCAGAGCTATTTAACCACCCCTCTGATGTCTGAAATCAGATGTGTAAGTGATATATGACTCTGTGATAGTGCAAACGAACATCTGCTCCTGTGGGTGTGGGCTTGCTCAATCCAACATGTTCTTGAATCTAATTGGGAATTTCCAAGCATATATTGCCCATACTCTTTCCAAAATAACTTGGAAGTATAAATTGTATGATTTAATCATCCTTTTAATGTGTGCTTTATCTGCTGTGCTATATCTGCTCAATCATGAAAAATTTATTTCTGTTCTGGTTATTCAGGATGGAATTTTGTGTGTGTGTGTGTTTGTTTGTTTGGTGGTTTTTTTTTTTTTTTTTCCTCTTTTTTTCCCCACAAGTGCTGAGAAGAATTTTCGTCTTAAAGAAAAGCGGTTGTTTTTTGCAACAGAAAAGAGATTGAGTAGCATGGTTGTCAATTCTACTGTCTGAAGGGAGAAAGGCTGCTTGTTTGATTGGGTTTGTCCAGAGCTTCACACCATGCTGAAGTGCATGTACAGTGTGATATCATAAGTGTCCTTGTAGCTCAGAGTCTGGATGCACACACTATATAACCAGCAACATTTCTCTGTCCAGTCTCCTTCTTGTTGCAGCCGAGGGTGAGTACTGTTGCCACTCAGGCACCCACCCAGGTGTTGGGATGTCACTGACCATTCCAGTCATGCTGTTGCCCATGCTGGACCCTGCAGCTGGCTGTGCTGGTATCAATTTTGGCAGGTCATTTCAGACATGTCCACAAGTTACGGCACAGTGCAGAGAGTATTGGGTAGGGATGAGCCATGCAGGTCCATGTGACATAGACAGTGCTGTCAGAGTGCCCTGATCCATGACAATGAGCAGGTGGTGCACACCCTCCCAACAGAATTTCTGAGCACTGAGGGAATCTGCCCTTTGGGTTCCTGATATGGAACTGTGCCCATGCAGCAGCCAAATTGTCAGAGACATCAGTGGTGCCATCTGAACAATGCACAAATGTAAGAGTACCTCCAAGCCCCCAGGGGAATAGAAAGTCATCTGCTCGGTCCAGATGTTGGTGGCATTGGCCTGGCTGTGTCTGCCCCACTCAAACCACTGCCAGCTCACGCCACTGCCCTCTGGCAAGTCCTGCAGCTTCCAGCTGCACAGCACTTCTGGCCTGCACTGCAACATTGAGATGGCTTTGGCCGTGCAGGAAGGCAGCTCAGGTGCCTACCTGAGCCTTGAGTAGGCAGCAGCCCAGACAGCTGCTGTGTAATAGAACCTCAGCAAAGCCCACCCAGCAGGACAATTTCAAAATTAGAGTTTCAGATCCACTTTCCTGTTATCCCTGGTGGAGTTACCCTGGAGCAGAAAATGAGGTCTGGAGACCAATTTTAGGAACACTGGGGCAGAGAATCTGAACATGAGAGAGATTGATGTCAGTTCAAGAGGAGCTCAGCACAACCAGATCTCAGGATACCTTTCCCTCATACTTGGCAGGAGTAGTCTCCATAGTCTGAGGGCTCATGTCAATGCCTGTTTCCTCAGGCAAGGATCAAAATAATATTTCTACTAGATGACTCATGAGGTATGAAGGTGATTGCAGTACTGAACACATAGACAATATGTGTTCCAGCAGCACTGTCATAAGCCAATAATACACCAGTGCACCAAAACAATAATCTTAGTCCAGATCCCATAGAGGATAAACATCTGGAAGCAATAGGACAAGAGCAAATGGCCTCAGATCATGCCAGGGAGGGTTTAATTTGAAATTGGGAGAAAATTCCTTACCAAAGGGGTTGTCGAGTGTTGAAACAGCCTTCCCAGGGCAGTAATCTGGTCACCATTCCTGGAAGCATTTAAAGACGTGTAGATGTGGAACTAAGGGAAATGGTTCTAGTGGTGGGCTTGGCAGTGCTGGTTTGACATTGAACTTGGTGATCTTAGAGGACTTTTTCAATCCAAATAATTCTATGATTCTAAAGGAAACATGGCTAAAAATACTGGGATTATAACATATATCAGATGTCCTGGCCTGAACAGGACACTCTTGCCAGATCCATGAGAAGAAGTAAGTATGAGTTAAAAAGGAAGAGCGCTACTCACCTGCATGACCCTTCCTGACAGCTGTGACACAGGAGATTGATTGTTCAATGATTGTATTATGTTAGAAAAATAAAATAAACTTTTTATTTACTTGACTTGGAGAGCAAGCTTTTAAGTGGATCATGTGATGGAAAATAAGGAATTTTCTGCACTATAGAATTTCAGTAAAAGTTGCTCTGATTTGGCTGGAGGAGAAAGAGACATACAGATATTGGCAAAGAAGCTGAAGGAGACTCTAATTAAAACTTATCCCATTTCACTCATTTTTTAGAGAAGGTCATTTAATAAGGAAGGCTATCTTAGCAGATTCATCAAAGTGGTATATTTGAGCCAAATAGCACAATGTCTTATGTGATATATTCTAGAATATGCCGATATATAAAACACTAGTTACAAAGTCAAGTCAGATTTTTATGGGAGAAAACCATTAAAAGAGAAGGAGTTACAAGAAAGTGAAATGTCTATAGCAATTCAAAGAGAAGCTGGTATGGCTTGTCTTCTATATTGATTTTGCTTTCTCCTTAGCAACAGGATCTCATGTGAGTTATATAAAAACACAAAAACACCCAGCAATATGATTCAGGATAACCTTTTCTGGAAGTATTGCTGGTATTAATCTTGGATGGAACTGTTTTACCTTGGAAGATTTGAACAATAAAATAAAACTGGAGTATTTGATCTGTGGGGAATTAACTGGGAGTGCTTGATTGCATCTAAGAAAAGGCTTTGATTTTAATGTGATTAAATACATCTTTATGTGACATCTGTTCAAACATATCGGGGCAACTGAAGACAAAGGAAATTGGGTTGATGAAAAGCAGCTTAGAAAAGCAAGCTGTCCGTAATGTCTTATTTCAGAGAATAGGGTTTGTTAAATGTTCTGTAAAATTCCAAGAAACTCCAAGTATTTCTATTTATGTAGTTCCATTCAACTCCACAGCAATGTTATGGTAGGATACCTTTTGTTCTGAACCCAATCTTTTGGCTTCTGCAAGACTACTGAAATATTTGAGTGAAATAACTGAAGTTTCAAATGCATGTACTTTGATTTCGCGAACCTTTTACATCCCTTTTCTGACGATACTTCAAGTGACTGTGTTCCCCAGAAAGGACATTTTTGCCTGTGGCTACGAACCATGATCTTGGAAGATGCTTAATGTTTTCAGCTGTCACTGGAACTAATTTTAGCTTGTTGGGAGCTGAATTTTCTTTGCTTACGTGGTTCGCTTTGTTTGTCCTGCAAGGTCCTCCCCAGTCCTATGGCTCTGTACTCTGCCTGAATTATCTTTTCCTAGAGGAAAGGATGGCAGATTGCTCTTCCCTGAACCCAACAGTGGTAGCTGTGGAAATCCCAACCTGACTTTTCTATTCAGGAGGAATACATTTCTGTGAATGTTTGGCATAAGAAATGTAATTTGGCAATGCTTTTTAAGAGATACATGCTTCTTCTTTTGTGGCTTCCTTCAAATACAGGATGAGATTAAAACATCCAGTGTCACATGAAGCTGCTGCTTTTGTAGATGACAAAGGAAATATTTCTTCAGATAACTGGCAGACACTGTGTGGAATGTAAAATTAAAAAAAAAACCAAACAAACCCAAAACCAAAAACAAACAAACAAACAAACAAAAAACCCAAACAAAAACCAAACCAAAAACAAAAACCCAAAGAGATGGATTCAGGATACACAGTAAATTCAGAAATGCCAGTACATGTGTCTAAGCGTGGTTTTCCGGCCTGCTTAAAACACACAGCACCACCTTTTGTATGCCACCAGCACTGTCCACTGCTTCTTGGATAGTTCCTGATTCTGCATTGCTTGTGGGGGATTTCAGCCCTCTCATGTGTCAGCACAGGATGATGAGACAGTACAGGTAGGGAAAGGATCTCATGTCTCATCTCTCCCCTGCCTTTCATTGCAAATGTTATAAATCCTAAATATCAACAGGTACATTACCTTCATGATAATTTATAGATATTGATGACACATTGTAGTGGGCTGACCCCAGATGGTATCCAAGCATCCACCCTGCCTTTCACTCATTCCCTTTTGCTGGGGATGGGGAGGAAAAAGATCAAAAGGAGGCAAAGGGACTCATGGGTTGATATAATGGAGTTGATTAAGCAACACAAAAGCTGCCCATACAGGTAAAGCAAAACAAAGGATTCACTCAGTACATCCTACTGGCAGGCAGATGTCAGGCTGCTTCCTGAAAAGCAGAGTCTCAGCTTGGTTAATGGCCACTTGCAAAGATAAATGCCATAATCACAAACATCCCATTTTCTTCCTCCTTTCCCTGAGCTCTTATTGCTGAGACCAACGTCATACGGCATGGGATAGCTGCAAGATCAGCTTGAATATCTCTATGTCCCCACCTAACTTCCATCCCACCCCTAGACTCCTTGCTTTGGGACAGGGTGGAGGAAAGAGAGAGAAAACCTCAACATGGCGTGAACACCACAGCTCATGGCAATGCAACACGTAGGGTGCTATGAGGAAAATTACCTCCATCCCAGATAGACTGGTATCAAAATGAACTGGGGTGGGTTGACCATGGTTGGCAGACAGACAGACACACACACAGCTGCTCTCTCACTCCCCTTCCTCAGTGCAGCAGGGGAAAAATGAGCTCGAAAAGCACATGGATCAGTATAAATATAGGGGTATCACCAACTGATTACCATCATGGGCAAAATAGATATGGTTTGCTGAAAATTAATTTATCAGTGACAAGTAGAAATGAAGAAAGGTTAGAAAAAAAGATAAAACTAAAAAACCCTCCCCCTTCACTCCTTCAACCCTTCATTTCTGACTCTACCTCCTGCTACCCAAGCAATGTGAGGCAATGAGGAATGAAGACTGTCATCATAACATTTCCTCTGACACTCCTTTCTCCTCATATGTCCTTCTTGCTCCAGCATAGGCCCTTTCTCTGGGCTACAGTTCCTCAGAGAAGCCCATGCCAGTGTGGGTCCTCTCCATGAGCCACAGCTGCTGACTGAGAATGAGTCCTGCAAAGACACCTCTCCCCACATCAAAATATTCCTCATACCAGAATATTTCCCACACCAAAATGAAAGCAATGCTATCACAACACCAATGAAAGTGGCCAATTTACAAACACAATAAAACTCCAATGCTTGGACTCTCACAACCTTGCAACAGTAAAATATTCCTTACAATAATTCCACTCTTCTGGTGTTTCCAGTCCAAGTTTTATCCACTGCCTCTACCAATTACTGTATTTATCTTAAATCCCTGACCAGATCTTTCCTACTTCTAACTGGAGGAAAAGATCCATGTACCATCTTCTTGTCCTTCCTACTGCCCAGGAGTAGGACATGAGAAAGTGAGATGGTGAAACTGTCTCTAAGCAGGAAGGCCTACTGCAAAAACTGAAGGGGAAGATACCTGCTCAGGAGAGGTCCCTTCTTCTGTACTTATTGATGGCATCAATGTGATATTGATGCCTCAGTCATGTCTCTCTAATGGTGCTGAATGCTGGGACAGACACAGCCAAGTCCCAGTAGAGTGACCACTCAGAGGACCTTCTAGTTTTAGAAATCTCCCCAAGATCAGCAGGGCCAGAGCAGCTTAATTTGCACAGGACACTTAATCACAGGATCATGTATTTCAGCCCATGAAGTGGGAAGCACAGGTTTTCCTTCTTATCTTTGCTTCTCACTATCCTACCCTTATTTTTAAGCAGTAGTAAATTATTGTCAATTTAATTGGTTAAATGACATTAATTTTCCCCAAGTCATATCTGTTTAGCCTGCAACAGTAATTGGTAAGTAGTAATCTCCCCATCCTTATCTCAACCCATGAGCTGCTATACCTGCTTATTTCTTTCCCACCACCTTTTGGAGAAGGATAAGGGAGAGAGCAGCAGGGTGGAGGCCTGGTAGGCAGTTCTGGTCATCCAACCACACATATGAAGATATTTAATAACTTTGATTAACACTTAACACTTAGTACTCTTTTTATTTAGGGTGACATCTGGGTTTTTTTGTTATTTTGGACTTATATTTCCTGTGGTGCAGAAGGTTTTGGAAAACCCCTCTAGGAAATCCTCTAGGGAAAAAAAAATTCAGCAGTAGAACAGACACAGAGCCCAGCAAAGCAAGATCCAGAGACCTTTAATGGGACGAGTGTGTACATGATTTAAGAGAAAAATACTTGGCATTTCTTTCTGGGTTCAGGAAAACCTCTGATGAGGAGACAGTGGAGACCCAGGGAACCTGGAATTTCTGGATGCACCTTCTATGGGACAGTGTTAGATGGAGGGGTGCATGACTGTGCACTGTGGGAAACCTCTGAACAAACCTCTGAATTTGCTGCTGCATCTTTAAAGCATTCTCTAAAATCCATACCCTACCCTTAAAAATTGTGTTTGCTTTGACTGCCACAGCACTGGTAAAAATGCTTCCAACCACACACATGACACACAAACATAAGGACTGGTTTTGTGTGTTTATCAGCTTTGGACAGGGCTTAGCGATTTACTTGGAAATACCATTGCTTTATCACAGCTCAACCTGGAATCAAAGAATATTTAAAGAAATCTTTTCCAACTGTCACTGGTACTTTAGTAGCCCAAATTCTTGCACTTTTGAAGCTAGATTGTAATAATTTGGTATAAAGCAGCACTTGAGTTATTAGATAGAAGTACTCAGGCAGCTTTTGGAAGAATCCAAAAGCATCAAAAAGCACCCAAAAATATGATGTGTGCCCAAGTGTTACCCAGCAGGGAAAGTTGTGTAGCACAGACATTTGAGATACTGCCCCAAGGAGCAGCAAAACCCAGGCAAAGGCTTGGCTTATCTGCAGTCTGATGCTGTGTTGGCCAGATCAACATTAGGATGTTTTAATTTCAGTTTAAGGATGGTTAGACATATTCCTCATTGGCATAATACAAGCCAAAGTGCTTTAGGCAGTGAAATGATGAGGAAAGGAATTTTATGCTCTATGAAGAAATGAGGTCAATTTTAAGCAAGTTTAGGGATGTGGCTGAGCAGTGGGCTTGGCAGTGTTGGACTGGACTTAAGGGTCTTTTCCAACCTTGGTTGTCCTGTTCTGTGATTCTTTTCTCTTATATGTTTATATTATAGATCCAGTATTTGCTTTGGTAAGGAGCACTGACAATTTAGTTTCTTCAATTTTCTTCAGTCAGACTATTCTTTACCCAACAAGAAAGCTTTCCTAAAATTTTAACCCAAAATCATCATTTATCATCATTTTTTGTTACCCACTCATTACTTAAAAACAAACAAACAAAAAAAAAAACCCCAAAAAACACAGAGGAAAAGACAAGATATTTTTAAAACACAGCTTTCTCTATAGCTCTGAATGGGGTTTATTCTGTTTTTCCATATATTTTTTCTCTTCTCTCATGTATACCTGCTCTTTGTTCTTTCTGGTCTTTTCTCTGTTTCATCCTACTTGAAATGGAACATGAAGAGGAAGAACACAGCATAAGAGCCATTTAAAATAATTAATCAATGTACTTAGTCTTCTAAAAATACTCATACAAAACTACCCCCTTTAAAATAAACGTGTAACTAAAACAGTAATTGTGAGTTCTCAGAAATGTTTTAATCAAGGCTAAATATTAATAANAGAACTTGCAAGCAAGGACAATAAAATCATTACCATAAATAAATTACTATTAAAACCATAACACAAGTATGAAGAAATTTAAAATGTCAGGTTTGTAAATAAAGGTGATAAAATGTTTCCTTAAAATATTTCCATTATTTGGTCACTTTGTCTATTAGGATTACAAAAAAAACCCCTGGGATATGAGCCCCAGTAACACCTCTTCCTATTGCCATCAGTAAAATACTGAGATGGACTTTGTCCTTACCAAACAGAAAGATTATTGCCATTACTCTGCACCTCTCCTATAGTCCTACCTATACATTTTTCCCAGGGCTTTTTTCTTGGATTAGGTTCAGCTGTAGAGCAAACAGAATCATCCAACTGGCCAGAAACAGGTGGTTGTTCCCCAACTGCTTTCTGCTGGCCCCAGGTGGCTCCTGGTGTCATTAGAGCCCGTTTAACTACATGTATGGCTGGGAGGGCTTGTTTGTGTTTCATTTGTACAGACATGATTAGCTCATTCTCAGGGTTTGTCTGATGTGGAAAACAGGAAAAAAAACCCCTGGAAATGTGTCATGCACTATTACCCAAGCAAATGTAATGCCCCCAGAATAAATATGCCTTGCAAGCTCACAGGCTGTAATTGATGGAAAAACAGGTGTTCCCCCTTATCCTCTGTGATTGCCTGCACATATGGCCTCTTTTATGCCGTCCTCCAATTGCTTTGTAATGCTGGCTCCTGCAGAAAAAGAAATAGTGTTACTGTAAAAGAGCGGGTTTCCAGAGTGTTCTTCGGTCCACAGCTAAATTAAATACAAGCAGCACAGCCCTTTTTAGTATTTAACTAATTAAACTGCAGCAGCCACCACAAGCAATTCAGGCAGCAAACTGCATTCCCAGCCACTCCCATTTTAAAATGTGGTGCTCTGACTTAGCACATTAAAGATACATATAACACAATTTCCAATTCAAATGGTGTTAACATCCTCAAACTGGGCCCTCTGAATAGAATCAGTAAAACAGTATCAAATCCTGTTTGGTTTTATACTTTACAGCCTGAAATTTTATGTTGAAAAAAACATTTAGCTCCCAACAGCTGTGTAAGACTTACTGGCATTGCAGTGTTAAAACCAGGAAGGTTTTGGAATGAGGCAGAAATGTCAATGGTCCCTTTATACAGCAGGTTTTCTACAAGATTTTGTTCTGGGTGAATGCACATGGGGGAGAAGTAAAAGAAAAGTGCCTGAACAGCTGGAAGGCTACCCTTAAGAGGTGAAGGCTGGTGATACTCAGCACCCAAAATTCTTAGTATAGAACTGGATTGAATGTTGATCTCTGTGCATTGATTTGTTTCCCCCAGCAAGTGTCTCTGTCTCTGCATCACTCTTCCTGTCAAAGCAAGGCATGCAGTGGACAGAATAACTCTCTGCTTCAGTTGTCTGTGGTGGTGGAAGATTCCCAGGGTAAAGAACTGATCTTATCTCTCTCTTTCAACCCAGCAGTGTGCGCAGGAACTCAGTAACATCTTCAGGATATGCTCCTCCTGCTCCCTAAACACACGTCTTTTGGTTTCTCACAGAGAGGGTTTAATATTTACCCATCAAGAGCTACTAGTATTTTAACCTAAATTCAGTTTACATTTTGAAAGCAAGCTTCGTGGGTAGATAAAATATGCTTGGCTTCATCTTACAACATCAAATGAGCTGATCAAGAGATGACATCAGAGATGTATCTTCTGTCTGGCTTTTACACTGTCACTGATCTAAAAGAAAATGTCATTACATAATACCTTTCTTCATCCAAAATATACTCCAACAAAACAAGATGAAAAAACAGTGGCATCCTCCTGAACCTTTTTGAATTTTCTGCATATTAACATGGTGGTTTTACCTGCCTTAGTTTTCCTTATGCCGTGCTTCTATTTATCTCTGCTCTTTCCTTAAGTGCCTCAGCAAGAAGACAGTTGCTCCTCTTTTACAAGGGGAGCTTTTTTTTGCACAAAGAGGAAGAAATGCATCTTTCTCACTTTATCCCTTCCTGGGGTGCTTTCATTTCTGTGACAGTTTCCTCAATTCACAGCTGACAGAGTTGTGTGCCTGTGCTTCTCATCCTGAAATAGATAAATTTCACAGAGCTCTGGCCACTGTTTGGAGGTGCTGAAGCTCCTGAACTCCTCCAGCTCTCCCTACTGCACAGTTCTGACTTAAGGGATAGGTTTGTTGGATGTCAGTGTGAATGTGGTAGAGCCACAGGGTACCTGTCACAGAGAGTGATGCCCACACCAGGAACAGGTGTCTGGAGAGATGACATGGCAGCGAAGAGAGAGCTGGGCTCGAGATTATGGACTTGAACTTTGAATAAGGATTACTAGGTTTAAATAAGTTATGTCTACTAACAAGCAAGAAAATAGGGTGTTGTGTGTAAGTGCTTGGCTTTTCAAAACAAGTCTGTATCCTTTTTTCATGGACAAGTCTTTGAGGGATCAGAAATACGGGTACAAAAACATGGCTACAGCCTCAAACATTTGCATGCCTTTTGATAACAAGGGAGAAAAATCTGCTCATGTAAACTCCTAGTCCTTGTAACTTAGGATTTCGTCCTCAGAGTTAAATGCTGTATTGAAAGGTGTCTTACCTATGTGCAAAGGAATATTTTGCACTAGGTCTACAAGAGTATATTTCTGCTTAGGAAATGTAACGATTCCCACTGAGCTACCACATACTGGAAAAAACCTCTGCACCAGATCATTATTGGGATGTGGATCCCCTGGAAGCAGGTCTACCTTAAATTTCTTGTTAAACAGAAGTTCTAAAAAAGAAATAATACTTTCATAAACAGCATTATGCATGTTTCTGATCTTACACTCAGGCAGAACACCACTAGGTGCAGGAGGGACTAAAGAAATATTTCACTGATAAGCAGCAAGACTAAAGTGTTTATGAAGCATAAAACAATTATTTTTGACTCCATCTGATGCTGCTGAGCAAGCTGTTCCTATTTATTGTGCTATTATTAGATGGGAATGTAGTGCATTGGACAGTGTCTTTCCTGAATGGATGACATAACCAAGTCCATGTAGCACAGACTCATTTTCTAGCACAATTCAGAACTCTGTACACAGCCCATCATCCTGCATGAAAGGATTCCTTAAAACCCCAAAACATGGGAATGGACTAAGCATTTAGAAAAGAGTGCCTAGACTTTCAAAACACTTCTCTAGATGTAGATGTTCTGATCACTACTTAAAGACTTGAGGATATAAATTGTCATTATATGTACATACGACCCTGATTTCATTTCTGTATGGAGACAATATTTCTGCACAGTTCCTTAATAAAAATGCAGTAAAAAAGCCATGACAACTTGCAGTCTCAATTATGAGAAATGAGATGTAAAAAAAAACCTTTGTGTTTTGAGTAGAACACTGCTGGTAACACTCATACAGGAAAAACCCACATGGAATGAGAAATTGCTTGGTAAGAGGGCCACATTTAGATAAAGCCTCAGAAACAATTTTAAAAATGGAACAGAGGGATCTTTAAGGCATCTGTCCAGGAAAATGAAAAAAAGACATTTTTTGGCAGTGAACACTGAGAAAATCAGAGAATAAAATAAATTAAAATGAACAGGAACCACATGCCCTGGTTGTTGCCCTGGCTTTGGTGAACCTTGACCTGTCATCACACCATGTTGCAGAAAGCAAACGTGGGTGAACAACAGGATGTGTCTCTAGTGCCATTTTATCAGTGTTCTATTCTATATCAATATTTATTGATATTCTCTTGGCATTTCTAGTATATTACTACACACTCACCATTTCCCCCTCTCATAGATCCATTTATATTCCTGTTATTTGCGGCTCCTACTCTTATCGCTGGCAGAGCAGTGGCAGTCATTACAGTCCCCTGATCTCTGTGGGTCCATGGAGATACCCAGAACCATATCCACTTTGGCATGGTGATGTCGGGGCTGAGATGTCAGACAATGAAACACTGATCTTTCAAAATATTTTCCTCATTGTTTCATATTTATGTTTTGGTTATTTTCCCATTTTAGAAGCCAATGAAGAGTAAGGCAGGCATATCTCTCACTCCATAGTAAATGGAAGGAAGCATAGTATTGAAGCACCGATCTAAAACCAGCTTGCTAAAATTTTACAGTTAAAAAGCTGGAAGAATCAAGAAATTAAATACAGTGCACTGTAAAGTGAAGATGCTAAAAGGTTCAGTTTCAGAGGAAAAGGGCATTTAGAAGACATTAGGAAACTTTTAGAAGCAATTTCTAGCATGTGAAAAGGCAATGAAATGGTAGAGGGAATGTTAAATAAAACTGAAGGAGCTGGGGAAATGCAGATGCATAATGAAAATGTGCAGATAAGTGTTTAACAAATTGATGTAATTACTGGAAAAGTACAACGTGCAGACCACTGGACACGATTGAAAGAATAAAAATTGAAATTATTTTTAAATGAGAAATTGTACAAAATTAATAACTGTACTTGAGGATAAATATGCCCACCATCATCAGGGTGGGCAGGGTGCCCATTAATGCAGAACATCTGTGGTGTGTCAGAGGTGTCGGGGAACAAGGCGCGGTAATCGTGCTGTGCCTCTCAATGGGTCCCGGGTTAGAAGTCCAATTGAACAAAAATTGCTGAACTCACATCACTCTCCCCTAGCACCGAGGCGAGAGGGGACGCGGAATGAGTGCGAGGGGCGGGCGGGGTCCGCGCTCCTGCCACTCCTCGGCTCGGACTCGATCTTACCGATCACCTGCAATAATGATCGCACACCGTCACTGACCC
>WEIU01003360.1:73620-92934 GCA_013389925.1 Aegithalos caudatus | reverse complement strand
GGGCCGGGATCGGGACCGGCGGAGCAGCCCCCCCACGGTGGTTATGTAACCGAGGGGTGTCGCTAGCGGCCCCGGGCCGCCGCCCCTGTCAGCGGGAGCGCCCGGGAAGGAGGGGCTCCTGTGGCTCCGTTTCCTCAGCAGGGAGTTGGATGTGCTCCCTCCGCCCCAGGGGCGCGCCCCGCCGAGTAGCGGCCGCGACCGCTGCCCTTTCCCGCCCCTTTCCCGGACAGGTGCGGCCCCATCCCGGGGCCGGGCAGGAGCACATCACCAGTCAGACCTTCTCCATCACCCCCTCTTAGCGCATCGCATCCCGAAAACTTCAAAGTTGGGGCAGTACGCGGTCACCGCGCCTCGGTGCCCCAGGCAGAGAGGGTTGCCGCGTGTGAGCAGCCGCTGCACAGAAACACCGCGCTCTCCCCTCGGTGTAGGCAAAAGGCCATCCCAGCAATGGGTATTTTCTCCTTAGTTTGTTTCTGCTGGGGTGGGTGTGACTCATATCTTATCCTTGGTAATTTCCATTGAAATAAACAGTTTTAACAAAGGAAATGATCAGAACATAACGCAATTGTATGACATAACTCATGTACTCATTAATTCTCATTAAGCAGCACCTTAATGTTCCTTTTACTTCCATCCCACAGTCAGCAATGACAATAAATATAATATCGAAATATAAGCCATTAGAGCTCTTTGCAATAGGAATCCCCACTATGCAGTCTCAGTACGCACCACGGGAACTTCCCTGACTAATTTTCAGATGACTAAGCTTCTTAATCAAGTTCTCCTGGCATTTGATGGTAAAGTACTCAACTTCCTCATGCTGGTAACAGAATCAATAGTCTCTGTAACCTGTTCCATGCTGCCTCTTGCACAAAGTTTGGGATAAGGGCCCTGGCTAGAACTATATCCTTGCTAGCCAGTAGAGTGGTTGGCCAGCAGTCAGGACTGCTGATACTTAGAGCTGAGCATTCACCTGCAAGTTAGCAGCTTTCTGGACTTCAACTTTCATTCTTAGATGGAAAGCAGGAGTGTAGTTTTAAAAGATTAATTTTAACATATCCATGATGCTTTCCAAGTAGCATTGCATTAAAAAATAAATTTAGAGAAGAATACTCTTGTGCCTGCTTACTTAGAGCTTTTCCCTTTTAGTTACTTCCTGGGATTATTTACCATGATATCTGAATTAAAGATACTTCAACATCATCTGAATCACATCACAGTACCACATTTATTTAGACAGCAGTGAATCCTCTCAGTAAGTAGATATTTTGAGGCTTTGCTGGTCAGACTAGTGTTGATCTTGACTGTCAGGTCAGCTGTTGGTTATAATTGTGGTTTTGATAATGAGCCAGATTGTTTTTATCAGAGCAATGCATTTAACTCCATAGAGTTTATAGTCAATGTGTGCGATGCACACAATGCAGAGTATTTTTGGGGATTAAAGGAAACTTCACTGAAAAGAAACTAAACTACCTATACTTCAGACTATTGTATCAGGCTCACTGAAAACTGAGACCTAAGTCCTATCATTAAAAGTTTTGAGGACTTCTGAAGGGTTTTGTTTTGCAAGGTTTGCTAAGTAAAAAATGTGACTGTAAGTTTTCATTTGTTAAAAAAAAAGAAAAAAGTACTTGAGCCCTCATTGATTTTTCTGGAACAACTGATGCTGACATTAAAGTCACAGGAAAAAAAGCATACTAGAAGATAAAATTATTCAAGGTAGTGTTACAAGGTGGAACTGTAGCTATCAGTGATGGTCTAGACTTGTCAGGACAGAGCTCAGAGCAGATAAACTTTCTTAACTAGAGAGCAAGGAAGGCACATAAGGCACCCAATGCAAAACATACTTCAGTATTGGCAGTTCTCTCACCAAATGTTCTGAGTCTACCTAAATGATGTATACAGACTTCCCTTTTTAAGAGTTTCTTCATAGCCAAGAGGGCCATATATTTAAATATAAGTACATACATAGGTAACTGTAAGTTTAGATGAACATTTATCTTCTCGCATGTTTTCTTAGCTCCTAGGAGACACCAAATAGCAAGAGACTAATAATCAAATCACAGGAGTTGGCACTACTCGTTTTGTGTGTAGCAATGTAAAGGTCTAAAGATCAAAATCCATTAAGCGGCTGTAAAAAACTAACTATAGATTCTATTTTGATTTTATATCTTATATTATACCAAATTTTTAATGTAAACAGTTTTTGCAGTTTCATGGTAGATACAGGAGAAAATGGTTTGCCTGGTTCAAGACTCAGTTCTCTAATTATCCTTGTTTCACTTCCTCTGCTGGTTTTATTTCTAGTAGAGTGAGAAGCCTTAACCTACTCCCTGGGGCTTTCTTCTTGATCCCATGCTTTGTAAAATGTAGATGTTTCCTTAAGATGATGGCTTTTATAAGATGTCAGTTAATTGTGATTAGAGCAACAGCCACATCTGGAACTCCTCTTCTGCTAATGCACCTTTGGAGAACTGGAATGAAAGTTGTACTCAAGTGTAAAATACGTGGTTGAGAAATATTTTCTAAAAATAAAAAATAAGCAAAACTAAATTGTTTAACTGGTTTTCAGCAGATGCTACATGTAGGGTTGTGAGTTCGATTAGTTAGTAGACTTTGCCTGTTAAATAAGCTCAATAAATTTCCAGTGGCAGGAAAGCCACAACGTTTTGGTATATCAGAGATCTTTAGGATCCCTGGGTCTCGATTTCTGACCCGTATTTATGATATTCTGAATAAGCATAAGTCTCAGTGGGTGCCCTCTCTACCTCCTCAGAAATATTGCCAAGGTACATTTTTCCTTTTCCAAAGATTACGTAGAAATTGAAAATTATGGCTTTAAAATGTCTAGCATTAATTATGCAGCTTTCTTATGACTTCTTGCCAGTAAGTGATAAATCCCTCTCTCCCTTTCATCCAGAATTTGACTACTTTAGCAGAGTACTAGGGCACTCTAAAGCTACTTACATTTGAAAAGAGGGTATCAGCACTCCTAACTCCCTATTTAGAACCATGATGCTATTTTAAATACTATTTTACACTATGATTTTTCATTCCATTTAATTTGTGTTACTAATTAACTTGCTCTCCAAGCAAGGTTATCAATTGTTTACTGGTCAGAAAGAGGCACCCTTGGGTTTTACTGAGCACAGCTTAGTTTTGCTATAATTACAGAGTATCTCATACCAACAGTGAGACTAAATTGCAAATTCTGCTTTTTGGTGGATATTTTCAACTTGAACATTGCTTTATTTCCATTCTATAAATACGGAAACACCCTGACATATGAATTATACAGCAGAAAAGAAGTGCTCTCTTGCCTTTGGACTAGACTGGGGGTTTTCTTTCAGTTGCACAGGAGAAGAGCTGTAGAACACCTGCTCAGCCTGACTTAAGCTCCAGCAGGAGTAAGAGCTGCCAGGTATGTATATTCTGTCAGCTGGAATAGCTGCCTATTTACAAAGTTGGTATAGAGCCTACCACAAGAAAATCTCAGGGTTTACTTTCTCCTCATGCCAAGATTGTTGAGATCCTTGGGTAAACAGCACATTTATTCATTTATTGGTGCATTATAAATACATATGTAAAATACTAATATCTTCTGTGTTGGAGCACAGCTACAGCAACATCAGGGTTAGACCCTCAGCAGGGAAATCTGCACTTCTGCAAAGGCATCAGGAGTCTCCACAGACCTGCTCCTATGCTTTAAGCCAAGTCATATCTCATCTCCAGTTGCACTATTTCAGAAACTTTCTATACTTCCTTCCATTTCACTACTTTTAAACTCAACCATGCTCTGTATCATAGTATTATTATGAAGCATTTTGGTTATAATATCAGAGAAAGGTGTTTCCCAGTTTGATTTTCATCATTTTATGGAATATGAACTAAGGTAAGAGGGATTTTTTTCTAATCTTCAAGGATCAACCTGCCCACTACCAAGTACTTAGGATGACACAACATGCACATACTAAAAAAATTTCAATTTTTAGCACATAATAAAATGCACAATATGAATCTGGGATTTTCTTCTGCCCCTTAACATTAACATATTTTATACATTTTTTTATCCCCTCTGCATGTACCTGATGGCACCACCACTGAGAACACAGTAATCTTTCTTATAAGCTTCCTTGCAGATAGTGATCCAGCAGTTTTTAATCCTGAATGATTTGTAAAACTACTGTAAAACCACACATGAGCAGTCTGAACAGCTATTGAGACCTTAAATTTTCATCAGGCAATATATATATATTTATTTTGAAAGTGAGTCAGTGAATGTTTTACTTATCAGGTGTTGATGTAGTAGTATATTTTCTTGGCAAACATAGAAAAGATTTTCAACCAAGAGATAAGGAAGGAGAAGTTGACAGACTTTTCTTTATACTTCTAATCAGAACAGTTACAAAGATATTTTTGTTTATCAAATGCATGAAAATTCTCCCACTATGTGAAAATTTTTAATGAAACATGAAGAAGCTATAGCTGCAAATCCATGCAGGAGAAATATAGTGCTTTCATAATTTGATTTGTCATAGTGCTAATTTTATGCATAGATATGTAAATACTGCCCGTGATCCCTTGCTGTGTCTGGCCATGTGCCCACAGTGCTCCTGCCCATTCTGGTCACAGGGCCTAATTATTCCTTTCTGGCTCCTCCTCTGCTCATCCCTCTCTTCTGACTGGCTGGTTTTTAATGAACAAATCACTGAAGAGGCCCTCTCTTCTCAATTCTTATGGTGTTCTAATCCCAGGGGAAAACACATTGACTCTGGATTTTATTTCAAGTATGTGCAACCATGACTAAGGCCAGGGAGAATAACAGATAATACAATGATCCTGCATGATGTGCAATTCCTCAGGCAGTAGAACTTTAGTGGGACAAACCTGTGTGCTGAACACCAAGAAGGATGAAACGGAAAGGACAAATCTGTTTGCTTTTGTCCCAGGATTTGATTTGTAGAAATACCAGAATGGATTTGTACTGGGTGTATGGCCAGAAATGTATTTAGAGGGCCTAATACGGCCCCTAAAAACACCCCATGTGGAAGGTGTGTTTTACACAAAATCTACAAATCTACACACGAGGGTTTGGTTTGAAACATCTACCACCCATGATCCTGATTAAAAATACCCCAGTACCCACAGATAGAGCAGGCAGGTTTAATCCCTCACTGTATATTACACTGTACTTTTCCCGGAGCTTCATGGGCTACAAGTATCTCTCAAAATATAGCTGGAACTTGTCAGTAAGCTGAAACATCATTAAGGGAAAGATAGCCAGAAGATGGACAAACTGTAGGACTATGGATCTTACTTCCTTCAAAAACCCATCTGAACTCCAGTTAGACCTAGACTTCAGAAACTTAATACTGATTGAACAATTTCCTATAACACTGGTTAAAAGTCCAAACTATGCTTTCTGTAAGCTGATGATAAACATAGTGGTGGATTTAATTAAAAGTCAAGGTTTTGAGTAATAGCTTTAAGCAACCAAATTTACAGACATTCTTAGTGACGAATCAATGGAAGCAGGTGGACATCTAAGCTTAACATTTATTCTGTTTTCACACAGCCAAAGCTGTAAATAAGAAGAATCTACAAGATGAATTGGTGAAACTAGAAAAAAAATAAATTATGCCCCCAAATTTTATGTAATGAAACTTTCAATACCTAATTTAAATTCCTGCCAAATTCAGGATCCATATGCACTGCTATAGAGTTAATTTGAATTTTGAATTTAAGGTGTTACTTCTTCACTAGTTTATAGCATATTTGATAAAGACTGGTTTATAGTTGAAGAGATAAAATGAAAAAGAATAGCAGAACATGAGAAAACAGACTAGAAAAATAAAAGCCATAGAAAGAGATTTCACTCAGGTGTCCATATAAGTTGTCAGCTGCACTGGCAGCTGCTCTGCCCATCAGAGGGTTAACTGCAGGCACCATGGCAGTGTCAGGCTTTTGCACCCTCATGGGGGTTTTCATTCACAATATCTGCAGGGGAAAGTAAAGAAGCCACGCTATTTTTTTCCACCTTGTTGCCTATGAGATCATGTGAATGAAATATGCCAATGATGTTAATGGCTTACTAGGCTGGGTGACTTAATCATTGCAATTTTGTTCTTACTCTCTCAGTGTTCAGCTTATCTTTTCTCTGCTACAACCTGCCCAGCCCCACATATCCTTAGTTACTGATAGAAGTCACTAATTTTAAATATACTTTAAATATACATTAGAGACTTGTGTAGGCCAACCTAGGGGAAAGAGAAGATTCCACAATTGCTTAGATACAGATATTATAGTGGAAGAGCAAATAAAAACATAGATGCATAACCCAGCTGGTGAATCACACAGATATGGACAGATCTTTTCTACCTGGGATGATGTCCTCATTTACAATCTCTTATCTCTACTGTGATGCTGTGATTCAAAGATGCATTTAGGAAAGGCAAGAAGAAAGAGCACCAGTGGCACCAGTCAAGCATAAATCATAATTCAAAAAAGGCATTCTTTCTTTAAAACACTATGTTACATATAGGTATTTTCCTAAAATCAAAGAGAAGTGAGCAAATACTCTTGAAACTTTAAAAGCCCTCACACATTAGGTCTAAGTTGGAAAGTCTGGTTCCTGACAGAATTTATTTCCTGCTTGGAACTAAATAATTTTAATAATCCTGTTCCACCACACAAAATAAGATGGTCAGACCTGGTTTAGTAACTGACACACAGGTAAAGCTGTACCAACTCCATCTGTGTATATGCAAAAATAAAATCACTTAAAAAATAAATGCCAAAATATGGATATTCAAGCATTTCTATTAAATAGCAAACTATTTTCAGTTTCAAATACTTTTACAATAGTTTTAAGATTTGCTTTGACAGATAGAGCTGGGTATATATAATTTTGCTGTGACTGCAGGACTCAGTCTTAAAAGACCAGATATATGGGCATTCAAAATGAAAATGCTGTACGATGCAGGTAAATTTTAGTTTCTGTTTGAGATGAAGTCTTTCAGTTGTCAAGTACCAGGCTCAAAAATGAGTCACAGTATTTGGTGAAATAAATAATGAAAGGTTATCTGTCTAAATGAGAACACACCCTGGGCAGTGATAGTCTTCAGTGTTTCAATGTCTCTTAAGCCTCAGAAACCTGAGTAAGGCTAGCCTGAGGCCCTTGTTACTTATTTCCTTTGGAACAAGAGTTCTTAAACCATTAGATGGAGCCCCTCTTCTGTCTGTATGGATGAGCCCCTCAGTGATGTACAGACACCTCCGGTGCAGCCCCAGCCACGCCACACTGAGGGACTGAGAGAACCTGGAGACTGTGAATACAAAATACACCTTCTCCCTTAGAACAAGTGCTGATTCTCTGTTTATTATCACATTGACTCAGGAGGCTGGCTGGACAGCAAGGCCACTGAAGAGGGATGACTGGAGCTAGGGTGTCCTTGTTCATTTTCACATGTGCCTCGCTTGCTGAGCTGAAGGAAGAATCACACTGGTGTGACAGGATCCACTTACACTGGCATTAGCTATGCTAAGCCTGCCTGATAGATAGAAAACTTCTGTCTTCAGAACAGATTTTAGGCACATTTCATCAGCCCAAGTTTAATCCTGCTGACAGCATGCCTACTTTAATGCCATCTTTCTTTGCGGAAGATTTCACCCATTTTTTCTCAACAGCTTTTAGCACAGAGTTCCCAGGGGAATGAAGGGTGAGAAATTGCTAGCAAGAGGTCACAATCCTTTACCCAAGAGATTTGATGCAAGTCCTAGACCAAAGGTTAAATTATGATGTTAAATTATTCAGCTTCACAAGTAGTGGGATTAGGTAATGCAGTTCACATGTTCTTAACGCTCAGCCAGACTCAAGGCCAGTAGTAACTTCCTGGTAGTTGTTACAGATTATTTGTCTTCTGAGAACATCTATCCACTGCCAAACATTTTCCAGTTGTGAGGCACCAAGTAGGGACTTTTTTTTTTTTTTTCCATTTTGCTGCAAAGTGCCATATATCTAACAGTTTAGAGGGATTTTTTTTTTTAATTGGGGATTTTTTTTCTTTTTTGTTTTAATGGGTTATATAATAGCTCCAGCAATTTCAGTAAGGCCCAGCATCTTCCTTCTCTCACAATCTCTGAATAAGCATCACTGCTGCTAGCCCACACCTTTCCTTTTCCACCCCTGCAGCAGCTTCTGATTTGTTCATCTTTGCTCTCTGCAGGGAAGGTACCTCAGCTGCCTTGCATTCATTCTTCATTCAACAAAATGTGGAACAAATGTTCAGTGACAGCCTGTTGCACACCAGTTTAATAGTGCATAAAACAGAGAGGCTACTGCGAGCAGCTTTTGGAAATTCAGCATTTTGTATTTAAAGCAATTCAGCTTTGTAGTAATGTGATGGTTTGCTCTGCAGCTAGATTTCCAGAGATGCATGGCTTTATGTAAAGTAGTATTAATGTATTTTTAAGATTCTTTTGGATTTTGAGTAGGATCCTTTGTAAACTACTATGATGTATATTCTAGATATTGTGAGAGGAGGGGTCAATAATGCAAATATCCCACTAACCTCAGCAGAGTACTTCCTGTTCCATGTTCTCCAAGAAGTCACTAAGAAATTTTTGAAGATACAAGAAACATAACAGCAAATTCAATCAATAATATGTTTCTCCACTGAATATGTGTTTCTACCTAATGGAAATGTCTTAAGTGCTGTTTAAGACCAGACCATACATCTTCTGACCACTAGTGAAGCTGTTTTGCTTAAGGAGAGAGGAGTTTGTATTAGAGAGGAGAACTGCAACCAATTTTTCAAACTTGAAATGCAGACTTGGAGATACATTATTCCAAATTTCCTTTTTTCTTCCCAGCCTTTCCCTCTGCTCTTGGTTTATTTAAAACTCTCAGCAACCCAAATTTTTTTCAGATTTCTCTCTCAGGTCATGCCTCACTGTCAATTCCTTTATCCTTATATTTCTATCCCCTTGCCATACCTTGGAGGGGTTATACACTTTGCCTTTGTAGCACCTTCTACACGTGGCTGCATGGAGGAAATCTCTCCATCTCTTCCTGTGTGACTGGCAAGTGGATTCAGTGAGGTATGAAGAGGAGCAGAAGCACCTTTCCTATGAGGATCTCTGGCATCCCTGTGCCTGGGTTTCTGCCCTGGCTGCTGTAACAGGCTCTGGGAATCTCTATTTTGCCATGTGTTCTGCCTACTACATGAAAGACTCCATTTTTTTCTAGGGCTGAAGATGGCAGTGCAAACCTATTCGTATCCTTTCCCTGTAGAAGGCTGTACTTATTTTGTCTATGACAGGATTACTGCTTTCCCAGCAAAATTTGCTGAAGGCAAAACAATGGAGGCTCCTTTCACTGCTTAAAGAGCATCTCTAGGTTTGCAGGAGAATGTACTGGGTTTTTCCAGTTGTTCTCCTTCCTGTTGGCAGCCAGCTCCTCTGAGCCCTGCCAGGAGATATTATTGCAAAAGAACAGAAGGGTAGTAGCTATTGAAGCCAAAAGCATCCTTTTACACACAATACTAAGTTTTATAAAAGCACTTGGTGGTCAGGCATCATTCCCTGACTACATTCAATCCCTGTGAATGTTTTTAAGCATCTTTGCTCTTAGCAGAGCCTTCCTTTTCAAGTTGTACATCAAACATAAGAATGACATTTGAAGAAATACTTTCGCGTGTGGTTAGTATCTAAGGCTTATTCTTATTCTAAGAATAAGCCAATCAAATGCAAATCTATTTCCCAACACCATGTAATATGTTGACTTAATATAGATATCTTTCCAGGCAGTATGGTTTCCCTAACAGCAAAAAAAAAGGAAGCTGTCCTCATGGAGAGGGTTGGAAATAGTACAACACTGATGAGGTAATACTATTGCAACATAGTCAAGGAGCCTCCAGATTGTGACTTGCCATGAATCCTGATTGTTGTCTGCAGCTGGTAGAAAGTTAATAGTGCACCTCTGAAAAGTGCCCCACTTCAGTGGTTTGCCTCCATTTACCTCCAGCACACCAGCAATATTATTAGGGGAATGCAAACTGCATCATCACCAGGCCTTTGTGAACATGAAGTAACTACACAGAACAAACAGGTCAACTTTCATCCCTACCTAGATTTTAGTGAGGCAAGAAAAAGGTGACAGATCTTTAAAATTGGACCACCTGGTAAAGAAAACCAGAAAAATCCAAGTGACTCCTAGCTGAATGTTCTTAACCTTCCGTCAGTACTGGCACTGGGAGGTGAACAACATGAAAGGGAAACATTTTCTCTGTATGAGCTTTCTTACAGCAGTAGGTGAGAACAGCACTTTTGTTTCAGGTATGAAATATTGTAACTGTAAAACTGATCCTGTTCTCAGTTTTCCCTTCTTTTCTTCAACAAGGAAATAACAGTGGAAACTAACTTTTGAGTTAGTTTTTGAGTATAGTAAATAATAGGAAAACTTCACAATTATCAGCTCTGCATTACCCTATGATATTAGAAATGTTTAATAAGAAATACCATCTTTTTATAAGAAATATCACCTTGATTTATGTAGCGAAAAGACGTTTAACATCTCAGCATAATAAAACCCAGTTGCTCTACACAAAGTAACTGGTGGATCGCTGGGGTTAATTTTCCTGAGAACTACTGAAGCACTGAACAACAGAATGAGAATTCAAACAGCAGTAATGTGCCAAAAGGATGATTTCATTCACTATTTCGTATGTGCAAAAATGGAGGGACAAATCACCTCCATCAACACAAAACTGCTGCAGAGAATGCAGCAAGGAGTCTGTATTTTTATCTTTGTTCTTACAAGAAGAACAATGGAAGATTTGCAAAGTGCATTCTGGTCTGTCAAAAGCACTCAATGTTTGAGTCACCACAATGCCTGTGACCTGGAACGCCTACCAATTTATTTTTTTTCCTGTGTTGATTAAACTTCATTAGAGGTGAAAGAGCTGCATGCTGCTGCAGGAGAGGGGAGGAGGCAGCACTAAGAGGCCACTTTCCAAGCAGATTTCCCAGAAATACAGCAATTAATATAGAGCCCTAGAAATGCTTTTTGTGCACTTCTATTTATTATGTCATGAAGTGCAAACTAAAAGCTTAATGAATCATAAAATGCAGCATTTTTATGATTATTTTTTCATGCCTAATCCAGACCTGTCTAAATAAACAAGGATACTAATGTACAGGCAGAATTTGGATCTAGCTTACCCTCTGCCAAGGTCACATACACAAAACAAATGGTTCTGTGAAGAGATCTCACGGAGCCTGATTTGCTATAGATTTTATCTGGGAGCTCAGTTCACTGGGGGAAAACTGTGTGTGCATTTTAAGTGAAGTTTTATCTGGATTTAGGATACTCATGACATAGTTCTTCATGCAGAATCTTTTGTGTCTTGTAGGAGCTGAATCCTCAGTAGAGGCCTTCTCCCTTGTTAGGGGGACCCTTAAAGCCTCTCTCTTCCCTTGGTAATGAGATCCTGATTTTCATAAATATATAAAAATGTAAATTGTTTGGAGACTGCTGCTGCTCTCCAATTTGGTTAAAATTTACTAGTGGGTTAAAAAGCTGCCGCAGAAGGACAGTCAGATGCAAGGCCACATCCAAGTCACATGACTGCATAAGCCAGTTTCCTTAGAAAACCAGAAGAGGAATTCCAGGAACCACAGAGAAGAAGTCACAAAGAAGGAAAAGAGCAATTTAAGCAATATATCAACAATACCTAAAAAGCACTTCCTATTCCTGTCCACAGCAAATCTACACACATAAAAGAAATTTTTTGAGGCAAATATTGTTCAAAGATTAAAAACATCTTAATGGAACATTAGTTTTACTCATTTACCACATTAGTTTTACTTTTCCTTACAGTAAACACAACTGAACTGCACTGAGCTACTATCAAAGTATTCTCATGCTTCATTATCCTAATATCAATAAAGCAATATAGTGCATCAAAGAAATGTTACCTAGTGAATGACATTTCTTACTGTAGAAGCAAAAACCCCATTGATGTAATTAATTTCTTAGGTTTTTTTTCATAGACAAGAAGTCAGGTACAAGTCTCTGTTCAGATAAATAGGAGAATGAGGATTTAATCCCTTTAAAGATTTTTTCTTTTATCCTGTAAGCCATACAGTTTTGTCTTACACAGTACTTTTCACTATAAACAGGATCAAAGCAAACTTCCAGAAAACATCTCTTTGGTTCTGCTCTAGAAAATTATCTCCTTTGTTTCCTTTTCCCTCCCCATGAGCTGTTTTTAGTGTTTCCACCAAGTTGTTAGTCATAACAAGTTACCAAACCTGGAGGGTGTTAGCTTTGCAATGAAGCAGAAACAAGTCATGGATGAGGTTCTCTCCTAATAGCTTTATCCTATGAATGACACAGAAATTGTAGCACCCTGGGCATACTGATGCAACTTACATTGAACCAACAATTTGATCATATTTTAGAATAAAGTATTTCTGGCAAGGAGTCCAAATGGGCCTATATTCCACAAGAGAAGACAAATTTATGTTGTCCTACAAACATTTGCACAGGTGATAGGGGACAGGGTTGTATGGGACAAGGAAGACACCTTTGCCCTAAACTGAGATCTGTATTACTAATGATGGAATGACGGCAGCACTTGCAGCCCTCTCCCAGCTTTACACACACCGCCCATCCTCTCTTTTTCTGTCCTCCCAGCTGTAACCCTTGCTCGGGTCCCTGCCCCTGCTTTGCTTCAGCTCCTCCTCATCTCCCGGAGCGAGGGCGATGCAGGTGCTCCCTCAGCCGCGCCGTGCAGGGACCGCAGCCAGCGGGACGGGACCGCAGATCCCTGCACAAGGGGGACACGGCCTCTGCACCTGTGCTAGAGCCTGCAGATTGGGAAAAACTCGCCGTAGTTCCCACTGAAGTGCGCTTAGGTGGGTGATGCCCAAGGTAAATCTTCAGCTGGGGAACCCATCCACGACAACTTTTACAAGTTTTCCACTGCAGCTGCTGACATCGCTGCAGGAGCATCACTCGTGGGTGCAGCACTGCTCCAGGGGCTCACTTCAGGAAGGCAGTGCTAATCTCTAGTATTTAAAGAGAAAGTCTTTATGAATACTTATATTGATAGTTAGATTAGATTTGATACTATGAGAAGGGACTACAAATCCAAAGATTTTATGAAATCTAATCTCATCACTCAAAGGAGCAAATTACATGGTTTCCTTTCTTCTGAATTAGCTGCTGTCTCAGTGCTAATTTTTAATTCTCAAAATCTGCTCCTTGCAATATATGCTGGTTAAATTCAAGACTTTACTGTTTCTTGTGTCTAATGGAGCACTCTCGCACAAGAAACAAACATACTAGGAGTCTTGTTTTTTCCTGGTGTGGGGTAACAGCTGAATTTTTCTTTCTAATTATTCAGGTACACATAAATAGCTGGTTGGGAAGTTTGTGTACAGAGACAAGTTAGCAAAGTGCCAAATTCCAGGAGTAGCCTAAGTGCCCGTTGTGGAGGTAGCCTTTCTCACGGCAATCACGCTTTGTCTTTTCAGCAGACAAGCTGTACCAGTTGCCACGTGGCTGTTTTTCTGATGGCCTCCTCTCCCAGGGCAACAAAATCCCCAGCAAGCAGCATGACTGCTACAATTGCTGAGAGCAGAAATAAATGCACATTCAGGACTGATCTACTAAGAGCCTTTACTTTCCTTGCCCCAGCCCATTATCTGTGTTTTGCATCAGTTACACAGCGGCCCAGAAGTAACTAAACAATTCTGAAATCCGAGCAGCTGAAATTGTTTCAGTCCCTCCCCACTACCAAGAAGCTCAATCCACCTCTGGCAATTACACTATAGTTTAAAACTCAAGCTTTTAAATTCAACTGGACATGTATGTTTTTCAAAATGCACACTCACTGGACTTAGAGTAACCCAGAAATAACAAGGAATTAATGCAATCAAGAACTTAGTAATGCTCTCATACATATAACATTTGTAAATTTCTTATCACTTTTGAATTGTTTTCTCATCTCTAAATGGCAGTTTGCCAGTGGCCTCTACCTCCTGAACTTCTCCTTTTTGTGTGCTAGACTCAGTACAAGCATCAACACATGTTAATATTTCTATTTTTGCACCAAGAACCAGTTTGTAAAATGACAAATATGGTAACACAAACTCAATTTAATTAAATTTAATTAAAATTCAATTTTTGTGATCAAAATCATATTTTTGCTGATGAGATTTTGTTGAGATCTAAACAAACTTCTTTGTCATGTGTACATTTGGGGAATCAGGTGTGCAATAATTAGAAATCACCCCCCTTTTTTTTCTCATGAGATATTAAATACAACTGCTCAGAACCCATCTTGTTTTCTTGCTGGGAGACAATACACTTGAAAGAGACATGCTGCATTTCCCACCTCCCTACCTCTTCCCTTGTGGCTTTATCACACATACAAATAATTTTCTACCATTATTCTACAATAAAACATTCAGATTTGGCACTTGTGTCCCCTTGAAGCTGGCAGGATGCAAATCCACACACCTTCCAAAAATAATAATAAAGGCTTCTTCCTTTATAATTTATTATTTGAATACTTCCTGTACAGAGGACTCATTTCTAGCTCAAGATCCCACTCTGGAAAATTTCCCTCCAGTTTTCTGTTTCAGTTTAGCCATAGGAAGGCAGGGTTCAAATCCTTCCTTTACCGATTTCTTTTTCATCACTATACAGCAGCAGATCTCAGTACAATCTGCATCAAGTGCTCTCCTTGATTCTGCCTTCAGTGAGAGACATTTTAAGAAACATGGAAGAAGGTATAGTTTATACTGCTTCCTGTAAGGGACTCAAGAGGATGTTTGGCAAGAGAGATACTAAAAAGACAAAGGAAGATTTCTGCATGAATAGATCTTATAATAAGCATTTTATCTTTGGATCCTCTATTTCATTCTAATGTGATTACTGGCAGGGGTATATCACCAAAAGTGGTCTAGTATGCAACTGTATTTTTGGACAGCAGAGCCTAACTTATAGGTGTAATAAATCAATGTTTAGGTCAGTTATTTATTGTATTTTAAACCAGAGACAGACAGTGCTGGTAAGATAACAAGAGTACTTCTTGCTGCTTTTGCCAAAAGCTGAGATTGTCAGGCAGGACTGATGGGCTCTTTAACTACAGTGTGGTTGGCTCACTTAGGGAAGATTCACCCAAACAACAAACTCAAATCTAAAAAAGGGATGTCCAATTTAAAGTCCAGACATAGCCCCAAAAGTAGTACATATACAACTATATACATACAAACTAAAATAAACATGCATATAAACACATACATGTAGAAACATAGTTAAAACAGCCTTGCATTCCCCTCTGCTCTTGTTCAGCTGTCCTGATCAGAAATACTACAAGAAAACAGTTGGCATTTAGCAAACAGCACAACTTTGGGCAGCTTACATTTGTCTTTACTTTGTCAATTGTTTAAGAAATTGGAAATGAAGATGCTCTTATTTGCATGACTTCCCTCACTATTAGGGCTAGATAATCGTGAATAACAATAGAGGAAGAAGCAGAATGGATTTTACTGCCCCAACCATCTTGCTCAGATTTGGTTCTTGCTCCTCCTCACCTTTCAGAGACCCCTGAAGCTTTTTCTTTTGTAGGAGACATAAGGAAGAGACTGTTTTGGATGATGTTGGGCAGGCAGGCCCATGGATCAGAACTTGATCCATGCAAGTTTTAGAGCAGAAATGCTAGAAAATATTTCTTACCACCAGCAAGACCTGTAACTTCATCATTTTTTCAGAAAGAGAACAGCGTAATTTTTGGACACATCCTATATCCAGAATATATTCCACTGCCCTCTGCAGGAGTGTCAAAATGTGACTCAGCTACAGTGCCAGAACCTCTCTGTAAGCAGACACAGTCACATTGTTGCTTCTTACTAAAATTCCAAGTGTGGCAGTTGTGGCCCCGATTTCAAGGTAATGACAGAAAATGTTACCACTCCAGAGACCTGCAGTCACATATGCACTAGAGAGAAGTGTGGCCTTTAGTCAGTTGTAAGAGTTGCCATTCTTAAAATCATTTATTTGCCAAGTATCTCAGATAATTTCCTGCTGGGTAAGGAAATATCCTCTCTACAGAGCAAGAGTATCTGTAGCACTGGAAAAGTGATGGGTCAAGATCATAGTCTGCTACCAAAGCTTCTTTCTAAGTCCCAGGGAGTCACTGTATTCACTAGCAGGACCATTTTCCTTTCTTTTTCATTACAATTGGTCACACTGGTGAGCTTGGTTTATGGTGACTTCATGACTGGAAGCTTCCTATAGGACTTGGGCCAATACAAACTGAAATGCACCTCAATGTTAGAAATAAAGTTTTCAAACTAAGACAAATGAGGAAAGAAGCCATTGTAGTGCCTCTATTCAAGGAAACTGGAAGGCTCACAAGGAGCCTTGAAGCATACTTCAGTTATGATCTGGCTTGGTTTTGGGGTCTTCAGCTTAAATGATATGTCTTTTTCATGCAATGAGGCTGAGTCCAAGTTCTGTACAGAATTTTCTCCAAGCATCAAGATTCTAGTTACCTTCCTAGGATCTGAAAATGGGGGGAAAAAATCTAAACTCTCACCTTTTAGCTTTTTTGGGAACTTGAAAGTGCTGAACTTCCTGATAAATATTAAGAAGCTTTTCACTGTCGTCATGATAAGTTGGAAATAAAACTTTCACTGAGTCTAAAAGTAGTGGAAGTAAAGCTCTAATTAATTTCAGGAGAGCACAGACGCAGTCAAGTCTGATAATTCTACAGGTTCAAAAGAGAAGAGACTGAAAAAGGCTTTGACTCATCTGTCATTTATGCTGCCCTAATATACATAGGCTACAGAACTTCTTCTGAGAGCAAACTCAGACTAAAGAAGAATTCTCAAAGCTCATTATACGGTACTTGCAAATGAGTTGAAGTGCTAAGTCTTTGATTTCTGGAGTCACCAAATACTGACTCAAACCCCGACCCCCTAGCACACAGCCTACATAACTAGGATATGCACTGAGGAAATCAAGAGGGAGACTTTTTTTCCTCAAGAGTTTAGGGCAACAATAGAGCCAATCCCATCTTTAACAGCTCTCAGACACACCTATTCTCCACTGCAATGGCAAATATACTGATGTGTCTCAGTGTCCTAGAGCGTTCTTTCTCTGGCCCTGGGGAAACTCTAGTAGTTTCCCTCCAGGCTGTATAGTGTACAACAGACCCAGCGCCTGCATGGCTCTGCCTGGGTGTTCAGAATGAGTTGGGAAGCTGTACAACATACTGCACCTATCTGCAAATATTGCCTTGTAGACAAAAATAAGACCATGAGATGTTAGTCCCCAAACTCCCAGCTCCCAGCTGCATCACTCTTGGCCCAATCCCCATTACCATTTGTTACAGCACTGTCCACCAGAAGGGCAGGAGCATTTCAATAGGAACATATTGTCTAGCCAGGCTATGGAGTGGGCAAGTATGAGAGCTGTGCATCACAGGATTAATTTAGAGGCAGCATTATGCACCCTGAATTCTGAGTTGGGGCTGTGGTGTGGGGTAAACCAGATAACATTGCCATTTCATTCTTATGGCTATTTACAGTGGGTGGGGAGGAGAGAGAACAAAGAAACACTTTCTTACAGGTGCTTTTCCAAAGTGGTGTCATCTGAACACGGAGGATTAAGTCCTCAACTGACACGGACTGACATAAATCAATTGCCTTTAAGTACTGTAGATGCATTACATCCGGCCCAGAGCTTCGTCAGAAAATATGTTATTAGTTACCTTTGGCTTCACTAGGACTCCTTCATTTCACTCCCAGGAGGCAAAAACTGATACAGAGTTACATGACTGAAAATACCCTCCATGTGGTCAACTTTTATGTGATCACTGAAAACTCAAGGTACGAGTACTGTATTTCTGTTAACTTTGTCAGATTCAGCTGTGGTACAATTCAAAAGCTGAGTCAAATTTTGTAATCATACAATTAAAATCATGAGGGAAACCTTCTGCATTCTCAACAGAAAACAGTCTAACGGTCTGGGTGTTTTTCTTAATATATACATTGACTACATGGTTCTGCTGTTTGGGTTTGACTATTTTTTTTCCCCATACTGTGTGGGTTGCTTACAGAGTGCTGGGTAACATCATCAAGGCTGTGTCTGATCACTATGCCAGGAGCATACTAGATGGAAAAGGATTTATGAATGTCAAAACACTCCAGAGAAACAGGCAGCTTACAGCCCAAGGGGGCAGAAATCATCCTTTTAGTTAATCTCTGCAGAGGCTTTTGTAGACACCACACAGGACATCCGTCACCAGGGGTTTCCAAGAGGAAAGGAAGAGAGAGGGAAAGTGTGAGCAGTTGCAAACATATCATCAGTAGGGCTTAAAAATATAGGCTCTCCCACTTTGCAGAGGACAAATGGCCTAGATTCCCTGTGATCTTTTCTATCTCAGCATTGGTTTGTTTTTTTTTTTTTTAAACTGTTAAGGCCTAATTTATTCCTTTAATCCATAGCAGAGAAGCTGCAGGCTCCTCAGAGGTAAATCAGAATTCATCTAGTGGTGGTTTTCTGGGTTACATGAGAGACAAACTAATCTCAGGAATTATACATAGCTATTGGTTTGATGTCAAAAGCTCTTAATATTGAGGGTGTAGGTTATCTAATTAGTCTTTTGTGCAACAAACCTTTCCTTTCTTCTGATGAGGATAATGTGTCTTAATTATTGTTGTGTTACTAGGTCAGGCCACAAACTCAGTAAAACCTGATGCAGTCAGTTGGCAATCATATAATATGGTATTTCCATTTAACATAAGCATGTTAATGGTTAAGTTTGGGGAACCTATTTTGCATGTTCCCTCACAATTTCTGCCTCCTCTTTCACAGTTGGAGCAATGAAATAAAGTGCCTGTTGAGCAGGGCAGCAAGTATCCAGGAGACCTTCTTTGGGGATGTTGTTACAAACTTGTCTCCAACATACCTTTCTTCTGTAGCTCCCTAGAGGGAAAATTGAGGTGATGTTATCAGGCTGATCTTTATGATACTAGTAATCTGTTTTTCCAGCCTGGGAAGACATGTATACCACCAGACACCCCTGTGGTCACAAAGAGAAGTGGATAACATCTCACTGAACTTGGACTTTAGTTCCTACATCTTTTGCCAAAGTAAGTCGTTCATGATAGTAGTGGGTGGCCAGGATTTTGTCTCTTAAATACACAGTTGAATAAAAACCACCCTCCCCTTGTCCTTACAGTTAATAATTTTAAGGCATGTACTATTTTTCTTGGAGGCCATAAAACTTCTTAATA